>PVLA01003291.1:194731-221953 GCA_004027455.1 Hydrochoerus hydrochaeris | reverse complement strand
TGAAAAAAAATAGTGAGTTTGTTAAGTTTTATTTTTGTCTCAAATATTCCATGATTTGGGACTAAAAAGCCAGAACCCAGAAATCCCAGGAATTACATATGAAAGAAAGTTTCAATAAAACCTATTCTTTCTAGCTAGAGAATCTATTGCAACTAGCAAGACATTTTTAAGTAACAACCACTGTGGTCAAGCTAAACAAAGAACAAATAGAACAATCAGAAAAAATAAAACTGACTCTGTCTCTACTCCTGTCAACAAAATGGTGAATCTAGATTTAAATCCATATGAAGCTATAGCAAGATACTCCAATATTACCTACTAGAGTAGTATTAGAAAAGAGTCAATGTAGAATTGAGACTTTCATTTCTTTTCATTGGTAATGAGCCTTTTCACCCTGGGATATTAATGAGGGACTTTTTGAGTGATATCAGTGGAGGCTAAGAAGATAGTCACACCTTTTACCTCTGCTCAGCAGTTATAAAGCCACACTAAACATAGTGTTAATGGAGATCACATAGGGAGATGGACTTCCTAGCACTGTCCAGCTCTAATGAGAAGGAGCAGGCAATTTGAATTTTTACCTTCAATCAGCAGCAATAGTTCACAGCCTATCTCCCCCTTTTCTGTCTGAATATGGGTCAGTTAAAACATTCAGAACAGAAATTTAAATAGGATGTAAAGTCCATACTATAAAATAAAAATGTCCAGGTATCAATCAAATGTACTCATTACATAAAGGGTCAAAAAGAGCTCAAATCAACAAAATAGACTAATAGATGGTAGAGCTGAAATCACATAGATGTTAGAATTATTGCAAAAATTTTCAAGTAGTCATAATAAAAAGAATTTAATGATCTATTATATGTACACTTGATAAAAAATGATAATAGAAAGCCTCTATGTGGGGAACTGTTCAGACTGTGTCAAAGTTTGAGGCATGTAAGGATGTTTCTGGACAACTTGAAGACATGACTTTGTTGTCAGTGTAGGGGTAACAGTGGGGCTTGGTTATATACCCAGGACTCACCAGTGGGCAACTATGCATGTGCAAGGCCAGCATGTAAGAATGTAAACATGTGATAACAGCATGTATAAGAATTATACAATAAAGCTGTAGGTGGCTCTTGTGCTCTGCTCAGCTCCACTCCATATTGCCTGCTGTTATGGCTGATCTCTTGCACATGTGAAATATTTAACCTGGCTACCTCACCAATGAAAATCTCCCTTGCACTCTCCAAGTGCTTACAACTGATGGAGCTGGCAATGACTCCACACTACTCATGTGGCTATAGAAACTGCCTGAAGGCAAGGGAGAATCTTGTATAATGACTGGTAAATGACCCCTACATCACCAGGTGGCTTACCTTTAGCTACTTTCTTGTCATTTTGGATGGCCCTGGAGGATTGAAAAAAATCCATTTGGAGCCCAAGGATGTACTGCAAGCCTTGGAAGTGATAGGTAAATTCCTCCCTTTCACCATGACATGGCATGGTGGGTTACTTGGCTGTTCTTTGATGTCTTCCACCATGTAAATCAAGAGGCATATGGCCTTGTGTAGCGAGTAGACCAGGTGCAGTGGATAGAAGAGGAGCTTGAGAAATGGATGGTTGCTTCCAAGCTCATGTTGTGAGATGTGGGAAGCACTGCCTCCTCCAGAAATGTTTTCAGAAGCATAAGTCCTCATGTCTGAGAAAAATCCCAGGGAAAGTCCTCTAGATTTTCATATTAGGCTGGCCATTTGTTAAAAGGTGGAGGTAGAGAAGCCCCCTAGCTCAGGAAGGTGGACAGGAAGGGCCATGTACCTCTACTTGGCACACAACACATATGACCTTTACAGCCATGGAGCTGCAAGAGCTGGCAAAACAAATAAAGCAGAAGGTTAGTGAAACAGTCCCCATGTGGCTGCTCTGGCTATGGAATCATGGGGCTGATAACATGTGGCTAAGCTCATAAAAAATGTCCCAAATATCTAGCTTAGTCAGCAATCCCTCTATGAGAGAGGTTCTGTAGGGTGTGCAGAGGACAACATCAGAAGTAGGTAATCAGACTGATAAATTCATTGATAGCAGTTCTTCTGGTTTTGCAGAATCCAGGTAACTATTGGAGCAAGTCTATAAATGGCTAAGCTGTCTAGACATGATAACTGTGCTACATGAAATGGGCATACAGCAAGTAATCTTCACACTGCAGTGCCTCATCTGCTTAACTTTCTGTCATGCTGGCTCAGGACTTGGCCACCTAGAGCAAGCCATAGTCAGTGTCACTGCTTCATTATATTGATATTATTTTAATCTTTGATTGCCTTATAGATTTGGAAGCTGCCACACACAGGCTGAAGGAAGCTTTACTGGCTTGGAGGTGAAAACAAGGTTCAGGGACCTGGCTTGATGTCAAATTCTTGGATGTTATCCAGTTGGGTAAGATGAAAGTAGCTCATGGTGCTCTTATTGATAAGATCCAAACATACCCCAGACCCATGACAACATATCACTTACAGATGTATGTGAGCTTGCTAGAGTTCTGGTAGATGTTTATACTGCATCTGGTTACACAGCTCCACCCTTTACAACACATCATCCAGAAAGGTGCTGCATGAGACTGAACGGATTCAGCAAAAGCTGCTTTCCATGGCTCAAAAATGACTGTTGCACAGGATCAAGCTCTGCAGCTCTGGATCCTACCCTACAGTTTATCCTATCATGGTGGATGAAAATGCATTCATCTAGGGCCTATGGCAAAGATATGGGAAGCAGAAGCACCCTGTTGGGGTTTTGGCCCCAGTTGTAGAAGTGAACCCAGAGTCAGTATCCTGCTTGAGGAACAGCTGACAGCAGTGTGTGCTGCTTTATGTGCCTGAAAAAGCATCACAAAAAAGCAGACAGTGGAAGTACAGACTAAATACTTAATAGAGGCTTAGGTACAGACATGGACAGCCCATCCCAGGAGTGGAGTGACAGAGACCCCCACTTTCATGTGCTGAAGGATACACCTCTGATAATGAGATTTTTTTCTCAGCTAGCCTATCGTCAGCCTACCAGGCAATGATGTTGGGGACCATGACACACATAGCCCAGGAACTTGACTGGGGGGATGGACTATAAGACAGGGACACTAGTCCCTATGCAGAAGGGAAAGAGAGACCCCCAGCTGATGCCTGGTATACTGATGTGTCTATCTATGGCACAGCTCTACAATAGACAGAAGCAACTCTCCAGCCCAGTATAGAAGTACTCTGGTTTGGAGTTGAAACAGGAAGATCAAGCCTGTTGTTGCAAATATGGCTACTTGTGATACATGAAGAAGGCTCCCCACATGTGTGCACAGACACTTGGGCTAGCTTTAGTGCACTGACACTTGGCTGCCAGCTTGGATAGCTCAGGACTGGCAGACAGAGAACTGTGCTTTGTAGGATAGTGACCTACAGAGACACTTACAGGAGCATGACTGAGACACTAACCATGTAGTGCATCATGTTTCAGAATATAAGCCCCTCCTCTTGCCAGAAAATGACTTAGGTGCTTCCTTGATGAGAATATCCACTCTCTAAGGGCTACCTTCTGCTCTAACACCTTGGTTCAACAAGAAACTGGGCATGTGGGAAGCTGTCCTACACAAGTTATAGCACAGCGATGGCATCCGGACTTCACTCTTGCTGATTAAAAATCTGTGGTAAAGGTGTGTCCCCAGTGTGCTCATTAGCCCCCTGGAGAAGGAAGGTGCCCACACAGCTTGGCATAATACCATGAGCGCCCCACCCACTGCAGCAGTGGTGGGTGGAGTATATCAGGTCCCAGCCCCTCTCACAGGGACATAGATATGCTTTGACTGTGGTAGATACTGTCAATAGTGTAGATTTTACCTACCCTGAGCTCTCTGCTGACCAAACTCACACAATTAAGGCTATACAACTATTGATGGCTGCATATGGGCTGCTCATAGGAATAGCACCTAAAGAGGGAACACGTTTTATAGGGGCCCATCTACTATGATGGGACAAAGACTGTGATGTCACAAGGTCCTTTCATGTGTTCTAATGGCCATAAGTGGCTGGTATGATTGAGAGGTACAACAAGTTCTTAAAAACCAAACAGGCTTGTTTAGCTTCAAATTTTGCTGGGTGGATGCAGGCCTTACTCCAGGTGGTTGAATTTCTCAGTGATCAGCCCCTACTTACAGGTGATTGGACCACTTCCTGAAAGTGCAGCTGGCCTGCTTATGTGTTTGACCCACCGAACAGGGTCTTACGGTGATGAAGGGGTCTTCAATCCTTCTTATGTTGGAGCTTATATGGCCAGGAGGCTGCTGTCTGTGTACTTGGGATTGGCCTATGGAGCTCCTAATGGACAATTGAGTGCTGCCTTTGGAGCCCTGGGAGGAAGGACTGAAACATGGTGTAGAAATATACCACTGAAGGTTTCTATGCGCTCTCCACCCAATGCTGAAGTCACCATTCTTAAGGGAATGACCCTGCGGCTGCTTGGTAAATACCCCTGGGGATGTGTCTTTAGCCCCAACCCTCTTACCTTTCCATAGCAAAAGGAACAAAGGTTTGATATTCTAAGCCAGGAGGCAAGAAGATTCCAGCCACAATCTTATTACAGGACAAACATGTGATCTGCATCCTCCCAGAAGGATGGGATTTCCCTATAATGGTTTCTCCAGCAGGATGAGTCTTGCTAACAGTCTCATAGGTACACCTGTTTGTTCAAGTGCTCCAACAGTTGCATTGTTGAGTGTGCACTGAAGTCCTGACTGAGGTAGGGAATGGCTTAGCATGGAGGATCATGCCTGCATCCCTGTTGAATTGGACTGACTGGTAGCAGCAACACTGTACCAGCCCTGACTGGGATCAATGATTGCCAGGGCATTGAGGTTCTGGTCCAGAAGAGCACATCTACCCTACAGGGACTGGGGTGTGTTATGTACAGTGCCTGGAGGTGCACGACAATAGCTCCTGCAATATTGTTGGATGCAGCCCTCTGTAAATGGGAAACCCAATCTTGGGGTGGATACTCCCTCATCTGTGTAACTAGACATTACTGGTAAATAAAACAAGTGGTGGGGCAGTCGTAAACTTGTAGGTATGGTGCTCACTGATTGTTCCATTGGGGAAGAATTATGGGTTTGTGGCGCCACAGATTAGCTTGACCTACCTGTACACTGAACAGGACATAGTACTTGTGGATTCCATATGTTAAGAGCATGGTCAGGTCCTCCCTACAGACACACACACCCCACAATTCAGATGCTGTGCATCACAGGTGGCACCATTCTAAACGGGTGGCCTGGGGTTTATATGATGGACTTGATGTCGTCAGGGCCAGGGACCATAGACCTATAGGCCATAGACCTATCCCTCTACACGAAGTTGCCTAGTGTAGCAAAGTTATGCAGAAAAATGACCCAGACCTTGAATGTTATGGATCAGCCTTTGATGCTGTTTATAAATGAAACTGCTCAGATGACAAAGATGCTTTCACAAAAACCCATGGCTCTTGGTTTGCTAACTGCAGTGCAGGGAGGCACTGTTGCCCTCTTACACATAGAATGTTGCATTTATAGCCCTGATTATCAGGTATAAACATAGGAAGCTTTGCAAGAGATGGACACAGGGGTGTCTGCCATCCAGGCACTGCAAGAAGACCCCCTTTTGCAAGGGTGGGGATCCTTGAGATTCACCTGATGCTGACAGCCATAAGCTGCCCTGAGGAGGCAATGGGGCTGGTAGTGTTCTGTCGTTCCCTGTATTGTCGCTGTGGTCTTTGTGCACAGAGGTCAGTTTTAGGGGCCACTCTTCAGAGAAAAAAAACCCTGCCCTGACCTTTGAATGGGTGTGATGTGGGGCACTGTTCAGACTGAGTCAAAGCTTGGGATGTGAAAATATGCTGATGGACAGCTTTGAGGACATACCTTGTTGTCAGTGCAGGTGTACAGTGGGACACAATTACATAATCATGACTCAGCTGTGGACACTATGCATGCACCAGTGGGGCCAGCATGTGAGAATGTAAGCAGGAGATAACAACATGTGTAAGAATTATGCAATAAAAATGCAGGTGACACATTTGCTCTGTTATCCTCCATGCTGTCTGCTGTTGTTGCTGATGTCTTGCACACATGCATTTTTAACCTGGGGACCTTACTTGTGAAAATATTCCTTGGGCTTCCTGAGCAGGCCATCATTCCGGAAATAAATAGAATGAACAGAGCCAAACGGAAATTTTAGAACTGAAAAGATAAACACCAAAATAGAATGCAGAGTGAATGGACTTGACAATAAAAAGAGGAAACAGAAACAAAAACCAGTGAACTGCAAGATAGGATAATAGAAGATGCTACATCTGAAAGATAGAGCAAAGATAAAGTAAAACATTAACAGATCTAACATTCCTATAATCAAGATTCCATGATGCAAGTAGAAAGAAAATAGGAATGAAAACATATTTAAATAAATAAGGCTAGAAAATTCTTCAAATTTGGTAAGAGATGTAAACCTACAGAATCAAGAATGTGAACACATGATAAATAGAATAAATGTGAAGTAATCGTTGCTCAGACACAGAATAAACTTTTCAAAGTTAAACATAAAGGAAAGTCTTGACGTTCAGACACATGCTTTTGTGAATATAAAGGTTTTAAATTTGGTTTACAATCTTAGAAAGTGATGAAATGACAAAGGATATAAGAAGTCAGAAAGGCAAGAGTAATTCAGTTGCATGAATCAAATATAGTTTCTGATATTTTTTAGCCTCATGGATTAATTGCATTCTGAAAACAGAACAATGTTCAAATAGCTGAGTACTTGTGTTAACAAATTGCTTACATCTTGATTAAACAGCAATTTGTGATGTGACCATCTGTTTCAATACTAGAGAATAACATACTCTTCTTAGAAATGTTAATATACTCACACATCTTTTTCTCAGCATTGATATTTATATTCCCATCTCTAATAATCCATTTGGTAGAAATAGTTCCGCTAGGTTAATATTGTGTCACAGACAGCAATTTGTCCTTTACTTCCTTGGTGCAGAAGAGAAGCTGTGGGTCATATTCATACCCAACTTATTTATAACAATATGTTTGTGTAAGTCACTTGTGTATTCATAAGTAGCAGAACAAATGAGAGGGCTATTTGTGTTCATAGATTCCTATTTGTCAGTATTTTACCCAGCTTTCCATTACTAGTAGATAACACCTGAGATAAGGTTTATTTTAGTTCATTGCGTTGGAGGTTTTTGTTCCACTGATGTTGGGTTTGTGCAGCCAGATATCAAGAGTGATGGAGAAGCGCAGTCTCCTTCGTGAACACAGGACCTTTAACATTGTTCTTCCCACTGGGACCCAACTTGCACAACTTTTAGTAGCACCACACCGAGGACCAAGACTTTAATACATGAGTCTTTGAGAGACATTTCAGATCCAAACCTTTATTTCGGTCTACGAAATAAAACTCATCAGAGATAGCCTGTTTTTGTAGTTAATCTTCAAACACCGTATACATATCTTTACTGTTTCATTTTTCTGCATAACTTTGCTACACTGGGCAATCAGTGATTGCATCTTCACTCATTTAAGTTTGCTAAGGTATGGCAGTAGCTGAAAGTGAGAGAGGCATTTTATAATTTGTCCGTTGGTGTTAGCAATTTACTCTCAATGTTTAGATTCAAAAGGTACAAGTATATAATCATATAATTATCTAAGGCACGTGAACTAACTAACCTAAATCAAAATATTTTAAAATTTTATTACCAATATTTAATGGGTGAATTACAGACTTCATTCGTTTTTCCTAGTTAATTACATAAATAAATAGAGTTTAAAAACATTTTGAAATTCTCTAAATCCTTTTAAGTGTCAGATTTAAGAATTAACAACTTGGATTGATAAATTTTTTCTTAGCTCTTTGCTATAAGTTCATGTGTGTACATGTCTATTTGTTTTGGTATAATTGCTCTATGCATATATAACTCACATACCGTGAAATTCAACCATTTCAAATGTACAACTTAATCATCTTTGTGACTGGTTTATTTCAAGTAGCATATTTTCAAACTTCAGTTGAAAAATAGATGTTGGAGGAGACCGGCGCGGGTACGCAGGCCAGAGGAGCTGTGAGGGGGATGAAACAGTTTCTCTGGGGAGAAACTGTTGGGGCTGGAACTGGACCAGGCAGGGCTGAGGCGGGCGGCCAGAGCCCAGCGCTGACCGAGTTCCCAGAGAAAAACTACCATCTCCTTAACCCGCCACGGCAGACGAAATTGATTTCACTGCTGGTGATGCTGGGGCTTCCAGCACTTACCCTACGCAGTGCTCTGCCCTGAGCAAAAACGGCTTCGTTGTGCTCAAAAGACGACCATGCAAAACAGTGGAGATGTCAACTTCCAAAACTGGAAAGCATGGTCATGCCAAAGTACACCTTGCTGGAATTGACATTTTCTTGGGGAAAAAATATGAAGATATTTGCCCTTCTACTCACAACATGGATGTTCCAAATATTACAAGAAATGATTATCAACTGATACGCATTCAGGATGGTTACCTTTCCCTGCTGACAGTAACTGGTGAAGTCCATGAGGATCTTAAACTGCCAGAAGGTGAACTAGGCAAAGAAATAGAAGGAAAATATAATGCAGGGGAAGGTGTACAGGTGTCTGTCATGTGTGCCATGAGTGAAGAGTGTGCTGTAGCCATAAAGCCCTGCAAGTAAAATGAGAACATTAGACAAGAGCAAACTCGGTTGGATCAGCTGCAGAGATAAAGTTTGGTTCTAATTGCCACTAAAGCTATGGCCTCTTAAGTAACTTCATTTTATATCTCCTTTTTTTCTTCCTAAATTGTTTTGTGTTGGTTTTTTCAGGCAGTTGGTAACTTTTTAAAAAATCAAGCTGTACAATTATCTTTTTCTTTTCAATTTTATAGGTATCTTTCTTATAACATTTCTGTGGTTTTCAGTATGTAAGTCCAAGAAACAGATAAGACTGCCTCAGCAGATATGATTTGTCTGAGGAAATGATTCCTCAATTTCGATTAAATGATTAATGAACCAGGGTCTTAAATCAGACAATGAAGCATCTAGTGGTATTGAAGTACCACACTTAAGTAGAATTGCTCTGCATTAATTTTAGATTTAATATCATAGGATATGTAGATTATAGATTGGAATTGTCAATTTCAACCTGTGTTTGGCAAACACAAATCTTTAAACACAAATCATGTTTATCAGAATGTCATTTACTTTGATGGCCATGTGCTACCACATGCACTCACTAATACTATTCTTTGCCAAATGTTATCTAGTTTAGTGCAGCCTTACAGTGATTTTAGTATCAGCTTACAGTTAACAAAGGGACATTGGAACCAGTCAGATTGTGAAGAATACACAAAGGACAGTTGCAAAGAAAGTTACTAAAACTGTGTTTTTTATTTTAGATCTATATAATCAGTAACTGCTCCTTTCCAACCATTTAAGTAGAATTTTTTACATTAAATACTTTTTAGACTAAAACTGGGAATTCTTAAGTTGATTCGGAATTCTTGACTTTGTTTAATTTGTGCACATTTTTGTCTAAAATGAAATGAAAGTGAATCATGGAAGAAATACTACTTTATTTGAAAATTAAGTACATATAATTTTTCTGATTGTCTTGTAACTTTAGTTACTGATGGGAACTCTAACTACAAAAGAATTATGTAAATCAAATTATTTAAAAAGTATTTCAGGTGACATCACATTGCCTTTCTGTTTAGTCTTTTGGCCTATATGTATATTTTCAGAATTTTAGACATTGTGATAAGATTTGACTCAGTATCAATCATTATAATGGAGAAAACCAGGAACAAAATTACTAATATCTCATTTTGCCTCAATTCTCTAAAACTGGTTATGAGATCTCTCACACAGTGCGATAGCCAGAGAAACATTTGTTCTTATCATCTAGAGGAAAGATATGTAATGCTTATCAATGACTAGAAATAGCACTTTGGCTCTAAGAGTCCAAAGTTTTAGTTGTTTAATGTGTATACATTTTTAAATATTACCTTGGCTTAAGGAAACCCATTTGAAGAGGATGCAAGGTACTTCAAGAGAAGTGTGAAGAAGAGAATTCTAAAGCACAAGAAATGCTGAGATTGTGGTTAGTTGACTTTAGTATGACGTTTTAGCTTTTGCCCATCCAAAGCACAATTAACAACTGGGCTGAATTCTTCCTAGCATTCTATTGAAGTATCTACTACACACCATTCTAGTTTTTTAGTGCTCTAACCTCTGATGTTTACCTTACTTGCTATTGGATGATAGTTACCCAGAGAAAGTCCATAATGTTACTGGTCTGTGTTGCTTGCTGGTCATTCAGCTGACTCCAGTTATAACCATATTAGTGTTCTGATTTAGTATTAATTCTAAATTAGCATGCTTTTTTCTTCATAACTTGTCAAACTTTGCATAAATATATTTTAAATTGTGATAGAAGGGTGTACAGATTATACTAATATATCTCTTACCTTGAATGGCAAAATCATCCATACCTTGAATGGCAAAAGGTATTTATGCATAAACATTTCATTTTAAATACTATATGGAGTATAAATAATCTAACGTATATGTATAGATTGTAAAGATAAAGGATTGTTTATTTTCACATAAATCAATAGATGTTTCTCTAGAACAAAATATTTCATTTAGTAAAGCTTTATAAATTGTATTACAGGGAAGCAGGGAGCATATATTTTTTAACATAGAAATGACATTGCTCTTTTTTTAACATCAGAGAAATGTTACAAGTTGATTCCTAGTACTGTTGTACTATTTTGTAGCACATCTTAAATATCACAAGTTATCACATATAAATGTAGACTGTCATGGTGCTAGGTTATACATTAATATATCATTTTTGTCTGTACACATTTCACCAATTTTTAGACAGCATTAGCGGGTTGAATATTTGTTTTTTTCTAGAACATGTTTTATTTCTACTATGAAGACTGTTATGTTTATCTGGTCCAAAGTTGTATATCCTTCCACATAAATCAAATCATTGCTGCTTTGACTTAGTATTTACATCATGAACCTAATTATGATATGTCTTTCATGCTCTCCTCCAAGAGCTGTTAGCCACTTGAAGAAGTTATTGTAGACTAAGATCTTGACTCTGTTTCCCTTAGTGGTACAAATTTCTGTACCAGTATTTTATATAAATTACCAAAATTTCTGCAGCTGGACCATGGTACCTATAACAGAAAATGCTGCAATAAAATATTTAGGTTGAAAAAAAAAAAAAAAGAAAAACAGATGTTGTAGCATGTATCAGTACTCCATTTTGAACTAAGCTCCAAGGAGCAATGTAGTTAAGCCAATTAGACAATAAAAATGTCAAAGAAAGAGCACACTCAGCCGGATTCAGCAGACCTCTGTGATTTGTTGAGAAAATTGTGACATACGCACACAGGCATTTTATCTATTTGCCAAATAAGTTTATCACTTCTATTGATGCCTGTACTGTGATTAATATTTATCTATCCATATATCTGTGTCTTTATCCTCTATATCTTTCTGTGAAGTTTCTCTGAGCACTGTACTTGGAAAAGAATAATGCTTCATAACTTCTGAATAAATGAGAGAACAACTGTGAAAAAGAGTGTGCTCAAAAGTTGCACAGTCTTAGCTGCAGTTGGATTTTCAACTAGATAGAGTCACTAAGCCAAGGAATTGTTTCAACTATCTATACAGTAGCAAACTATGCCAATAAGTCAAAACAGAAACAGAAACATTAGGGAAAAAATTTCACTAGTCTATAAATTAATTTATAGACTAGTGATGGATAAGAAGCTATTCTTGCATTTGTAAAGCCATGTACGGTCAAAAAACAGAATTGATAAGACTTGCCAATCAACAAAATCAACACAGATGACAATATATAGAAAATTACCGGAACATACCAGTAAGTGTATTAATGTCTACTTTCAAAAATGACCTGCCTGAAAACCAATTTGTCTTGATAAACACTGTGAAAACGACCAGAATTTTCACAGTGAGGCTCTTGTACCTGGATGACCATTACATTTTTCCATTTCACACTCTGAGGGAACACAGAGGGCTGAGCCAGCTGTGTGAAATAGCAAAACTGCTGGGAGGGCAGTGACACACAATTCAGACAAAGCGACAATAATCCAAACAGTGCCAAAGATCTTCTTATGCAGACATCCCGTGTAACTAGTGGTGCTATCAGAGGCGAATAAAGGCTGATGTATGTTGTTTTTAAGGGATAAACTCACTAAAATTGTCTTGGCAGAAGCATAGCCAGTTCCAAATATTCTGCAATTTTGCCCAGGTGTATTTTTGATTTTCTAAGCAGCATTTGCCTGAAATGTCAGATGAGTTGGGAAGTTTTTTATGTTAGCTTTGTGGATGACTCAGCTTCCTTTTGCGATTGGCTTGAGGAGCACATGCTAGGCGTTGTCGTTAAAGTTAAAGGCAGTACTAATTTGTACCTTAGTCAGTGACCTTTGTCAATAGTGCTTCTCAAATCTAATTTGCAAACCAAAAGTACTGAGAAGCAGAAAAAGAGATATTATATCACATAACTACTGCTTCATGGTAGATTGGTGATTAACTGGGAACTATTAAATGTCCTTTTTATGTTACCTGAATCTGAAAAATTCTAGTTATAGATTAGTTGCTTAAAATTATCTCACATTTAGAGTACTTGAACAGAACTTTAAATTTAACATTATGTTTTATTTTTTAAACTAGTGAAAAAGAATTACAAAGATTAAAGAATTCATTTATTTACTTATTTGAATACCAGGGATCAAACTCACCACCTTGTGCTTGCCAGGTAGGCACTTACAACCCTGAGCTTAACTCCTGGCCCAGAGTATTTTAACTTATAAATTGCTAGTTTCATACATAGGAACTTAGTTGTGGAATAAAATCTTTAACCAGGATATCTGCAACTATAAATCTTAAAACCATAACATAATTAATCACTGTAGATGATATAAGATATGAATAAATTCATCCTTTGATTTCATAATTTCTCATATTTCCTATTCTAGTTTCTCATGTATATCTCATAATTCATAGAATCTCATTATCATATGTCATATTCCATACCTTATTATGATTATTTCTGAATATGAATACTTATAAATATCACATAATTCATATATCATACTTTTAACATCCCATAATTCTATCTAGAGCTATTTATGTTAAATAACAGTAGATAAAATGTTAACTTCATAGTTTTTATCTAATTCAATAGAGTGAAATTATTGTTGCTGCCTATGTTCAAGCAGCTTTGTTAAATGAGGTACTTGCAAAATGACTAAAGTGTAGACTTGAGAAATTCCTAGTCTAGTAGAAAAGACAGATACTTCAATAAAGATTTTACTGTGTACTCAATAACCACAATATAACCATACAGAAGGATCAGATATTTCCCAGAGAATGAAACAGTTAACAATTCAGGGGTGTTGCTGAGAAAGATTTCTCTGGAGAAAGTTGTATCTGGAAGAGGCTTAAAAATGATAATAACTGGGAAAGACAGAGGTGCTTTCTGGCAGTAGCCCCCATATGTAAAGGCAAGAATCGCAATACATTGTAATACGTTCTGTGAATCAGGGAATGGAAATCATTTCTATTTGAGCTGTATCTTTTTAGATACATGTAAGAAAAGAATCACATACCACAGTCAATAAGTTGACACCTTTCGAAACAGTGCAGACTAGAAAGGTCTATTTTTAAAATGACACTGGGATTATGTCTTATAAAAGACATAGATTTTCTTTAACAGGTTTATTGTTTTAACTTATGAACAAATATAGTGGTTTTTTTTTTTTTTGCTATGATGAAAGGCAGTGCTCTAAAAGCATATCTATCTGCAAATGCATCCCAGTTTTTGTATTAGCAGTTATGTGACCACAGGTAGGTCACTAATTTCTAAGCATCTGTAAACTAAAGTTCCCAGTCACCTCCTGGTCCTGACTATTCTTTCTAAGGGGATCTACCCAACTGACGGCCTCTGTTATCTAGGTGGTCATAATTTCTATGGAAAATTCATTCATCTGCTATTTATGCTCATTTTGGGTAAATAACCCAAATATTACTGTGAAACATAGATGGTCGAGAATACTTACCAGTATTATTTACCTCGTAGACAAACAAGAAATAATTATACAATATTTTCTTTTGTCTCATAAAGATAAAAATATTTGGACATTTATTGTAGAAAGTTTAGGTACTGATTCTTAGGGGAATTTGCTAATTGAAGACTATGATCTCGGGGACTTGGGAGATAAAACAGCCAACTATGTCCCTATTATTACCTACGTTTGTGGTCTAGACAAGCTTACTCTATGTTTTTATCCTGACTGAGAGTTTTTATTGATTGCAACAGGAAGTGGAAGAGAGGATATGACAGCTTCAGTTCCTGGGGCAGCATTTGCATGCTGGTAGAAACCTTCTCTAAGCCTCATATTTTGAATCTGTGAAATGAACAATAGTACTGAACTATTATTTTGTTTTCATATATTGAATACTTGCTTATGTGCTACTCTGTCCTAATTTTATCATTATGTAGTAATCAGATGAATACTATGACATAGTTTCACCAGCATTGACTGAGGAGGAAATGGAGTCAGAGATGCTAAGCAATTTGATTATATTTTGGTTAGTTCATACATATGAACCAAGAATGCAGCTGGGTCTATAACCTTGTAACTAGCTGTTATACTTACTGCTTCTGTACTTTTCAAGGTTAAGGTGAACACTGGAAGAGCCAATGTATGTAATGAATTGTGATCTTCCTGGAAAATCAACAGTACTTGACAAATATCAATTTTCTTTCTCTCTTTCATTCTGTTTTTCAATCTTATTTAAGGACTTATGAGTGGAAATGGATTCATGAGCAATGTATTTTACTTCAAGAAATCATATAACAACAAAGATCTTTTAATGGATTATGGAACTCATTTATATGCCATATAAAAATATGATTTCCCTTTTGGCCTCCAAAAATTGAGTTTGCATAAAGTCTTTAAAGATTTCAAAATTATTTTCCTCTGTGCCAAATTTTCAATGAACCGCCAGACTGATTTTCTATAACATATCAGTGACTTCTCCATTATTCTCTGGGAGCACACGACTGCTCAGAGACACCCACAGGCACTAGGGAGACTGACTAGTTAGTAGCTGCCAGATTCCCTGAGGAGGGGGAGGAACAGGAGCTTTGCCAAATGAGATGCGTTTAATATAAAATAGGAAAAATATAACAAGAATGTGTTCGTTACTGCCTGGGCAACTTTGCAGACCTTAAGTTTGCATAGTAACTAAGAAGGAACAACGGAACCTGAAAGCCCAGAAGCCCATGTGAATCAGGCACCTGTATACTCCTTTTACATGAAAATAGAGCTTAGTCAGTGTAAAAAAACGCAGCTTAGGCCTTAGGGCCAGCTGAGGGAGTGCTGTGTATTTCTCTTTTGACTCAGATGTGTATTTTACATTAAGAAAAGGAGTCACCATGTTTTTTAGTTACTTGTGAGAAGGCAGTGTGCTGTGAGCTGTTCCAGGGATGGCTTCTCTTTGTTCTCCCACAGTCCGGCACCGTCACGTTGTAACTGTAACCACGATCAAAGTTTGGACATAGAAATATGCCGTCAGCGCAGTTTTTCTCAGATTGCAGATTAGAAATATCAGTAGCTCAAGGAGAATTATAAAGTGTCTTTGGGCAATGATTTTCATGTCTGGTGGTGAAATATGGGAGGGTAAATTGCTTAAGCTAATCTAGTATCTTCTACATATTCCTTTCTGTAAAATCTTTAGCTAATGAAAGCAGATATTATATAGTGAACATATTTGAGACTCAGAGTTTTATTCCATGCAAGTAATATTTAATTTAAATTAAAAGTAATATATTTTTCTGCTTAATATGAATATAGGAAATAGAAGTGGAACAACTTTTATGGAAGCATCAGGTTGTGGAGTCTGAAATTATTTCAAAATGATCTGCCTAAAAACAGTTATGCATCCTTTTTTCAACAAAAGCCTCCCCTTATGTCCCCTGGATGCAAGGATGCGTTCATGCTAATTTTCAGTTCTGGATAGTTTGTGGTGCACTGCAGAGCTGATCCGGACATACACAGGGAGTCTAATCCATTCTTAGACATTTCAGTGGCTATAGGAGTGTTCTAAGGACTTGGACTGAAAGTCAGTGCACTCAGTTCTCAAGAAAATGCTTCATTTCTTTAAAACAAGTCAGTAAATCAAAAGTGACAAGCCATCAGGAAGTTAAAGACTTTTTCAGAACATTTCCTCTCAGATATCCACTTGGTCAAGATTTGAAGTCCATCAATCATTACACTGACCCACCATCATGTCTTGAAGCAGATTCCTTCCTACTGTAAAAGCTGGATATGCTGGTTTAGTTAATGTGGTGGTTTAAAGATATAGCTGGGAATTTGATACTTTTTGGAATGGTAAAGGACCAAAATATACACTTACTGACTTTTTACTATTTAGTAGGCACTTGACTAAACCCTACAACTTGGATTATTTCTGGATTATTTCTCAGGAAACATTGCAATAAAGGATAGAATACGATTGAGTTTTAGTTGCTTCTCATTTAACGTTTCCACCAAACCCAGAAAGGCTGACATGTGAAAGAATAAACTTAAATATTTAATCGTGCATTCACAACTATTTACGGTGGCAATAGTTTTTTGTTCTAGGGCCACTATCCTAGCAACTCTACCACAATTTCTGATTAGGGATATTCATAGAATTTAGTGAGAACAGTTATACATATTTTCTAAAACATTATATTAGTACATGTTTGCAGTATATAATATTTGTTGTGTGGGGTTGATATATGTATGTAACACATTTTAATTTCTTTTTTATTCTCTTTCCCTTCACCCTTTCTCTCTTTCCTCCATCTCTTGAGCCCCTTCCATTTGAGAAAGAGCTGTTTGTCTACTTTCTATGATCTATCTTGAGTTTGCTCTTTATGTATAGTTTGGGATTCTCATGTGACAGAAACCATGCAATATTCATGCTTGGGTGTTTGGTTTATCTCACTTAACATTGTGTTCTCAATGTGCCTCTGTTTTCCTACAAATAATTTGCTTATCTTTCCTTAGGGCAGAAGACTATTTCATTGTGTGTAAATACTATATTTTCTTTATGCATCTGTTGATGGACATATATATTACTAGTCATGAAAGAAATGCAAATTAAAGCAACGCTTTGATTTTATCTTATTTGAGAAATACAGGAGATAATCAAGAAATCAAATGATAACAAGTTCTGGTGAGTCTGAATGGAAAAAGGAACTCTTCTACATTGTTGGTGGGAATGTAAACTAGTATAATGACTATGGAAGTTATTGTGGAGATTCTTCAAAAAACTACAATTAGAAATTACATTTGACCCAGGTATTCTCCTTTTAGTTATGTTTCCAAAAGAACTTAAAGTCATCATCTTATGGTGGTACATGCGTACCCATGTTTAAGCCTCACAATTCATAAGAGAAATTGTATACAATTTTGCTGAAATAAATTCTTGGATTTTAGCATAATTCTGACAGTAGAGATGATTAGCAAATCTTTCCCCTACTAATGTCCCTTTTTTATTATCCATTCCTCTCTAAGGAAGAAACATCTGTCAAAATATATGGTGTTAGGAATTAAAAACTGGTAGTCAGCTTATCTCCAGCTGAATTAAGTCAGCGTGGTGCTGAGCATAGATGTCCCACCTGAGGAAAGTTGCCAGCATAAATAGAGACATGGAGAAGCAGCAGCCAGGCATTGTGGGTTTCTCTAAGTGTTACTGTTTGAGTCCTTGGTTCTCCTAGAGGGGCTCTTCATGACCAGCTTCCCCAGTGTGAGTTTGACCATTGTCATCGGAGGAGCTCGGGACCTGTTGGTGGAAGTGGCTGCGGATCGCTTTGGAGGAGTTCCGGTCCTTACATCAGACATTGCTTCCTGGCTCCAGAGGGGAAGACGTGTGCCGTTTAAACTCTAAGATAACTCATCAAGCTTGCTTCCTGGTGTGTACTCGACCGTGCTTGTCGTCGGAGGAGCTCGGGACCTCTGTGTCTCCAAGGATGGCTGTGGTGCTTTTCAGGACAGCCCTGGTCTTTGTTGTGAGAGTGACTTGGTTCCAGCATAGAACCCTCAACCTACCAGCACAGCTCCTTCACCCCGCTGGCATAGACTTTCTAGCTTCCACCACTGACCTTTGGGCCTTCCCAGCACGGATCTGTAAAGCAGCCTGGCGTGAGTCCTTCTTGTGGGCTCTAGACCTCCATTTGTCTGGCATGTAGAAACATATGCTCAAAATTTGTTATTTGTCATTTAAAACTTTTGAAATAGTATTTCTGCTATAAAAATGTTATTTGGGATGATAGTTGAATTTATTAGTCATTTCCTTTATTATTTATCAATTTTTGCTCTGGTAAGAAAAGTCATTTATTTCTCAATATGAAAGTTAAAACTATGCTTGTTTTTTGTAGCTTTTAAAAACCTCTAAAGCAATTTAAATTGTTTATCTCCAAAGAAGTTATTTTTGTATAATATGTGGTAGGTTCTTAATTGCTATCTTCCTCTTCACTCATTGTTTAACCATATGTTCCAACATTATTGATTAATTTTACCAGATTTGAAATTCCAAATTTAAAAAATCCCCTATTTGCCTTTTAACTTGTTAGGCACAACCTAGTGATATATTCTGATATGAGTTGTTGACTTTAAAAATAATATTTTTGGTAGAAAATGTGCAATATGTGTATATACTCTTTTAGAGCCTTAATAAATACTAATGTTTAATAAATAATTGGGCATATTTATTTCTTCCTTACTGATTCTCAAACCACCAGTGGGTTTCATGGTTTCGCTAGCCACTCTAGCCTTTCTTAATTAGGGGTACTCTAAGAGACGGAATAAGGAAATTTATGAACTCAGGAATGTGCTATCCCAATGGTACTTCACACTGCACAGATCATCTCAAGATCAAATTTCTTTTTTCTTCAGCAAAAGACAGTGATCTGTGTCCTGTTACATTTTTTTTTTTAAGGTAGTAGAAATACAACAGTACAAGACAGAACAAAGCCAATTGAGATGATGCGGTAAATTTGGTACAGAACTTCACAGCAGGTTACCGGGAAAACAGTAATAGGTACCATAGTATATCTCATTATCTTCACAATAGTTGTCTAGTCAGTTAGGTATAGAAAAATCAAACCAAAGACAGAATGTTATAAAATCAATCGAAACAGAATACTGAAGAGTAAAGCAATTAATCATAATGAAACAAAACTGAAAACAACACTTGCTTTCAAAAAGAAGATAGAGGAGACCCCCCATATTTGCTATGTTGCATACAGTCATCCTGCCTAGAGATGCTCAGACCTCTGTCCCCAATTGGCAATGGGGCGGGGGAAGTTCGGGATGTTTGATTCCAAGCCCTCAAACCCGTAGGCTCACAGGAGACACTACTGGATCTCTTCCTGGCTCACGCGGGAGGAAGGCGCTTATCAAAAGGGCAGGGGGCGAATTGCTTCTTTGTGCAGCCTTCTGGGTTCCACCATGGCCGTGGCCGGATCTCAGGGGTAGCTCTCTGGTTCTCCTCTTGGCTCACTGTTACATTTTAATAAGAGAAAAAATATGTAATTTATTCAAAAAGGGCTAGTGTTGGCTAACAAAATGTATGTTAGGTTTAATCTATCCTAGTTTTTGATGTATATGAACCAACTGAGTGTGAGGTAGAAATGCAGACATATGCCTAAAAGCCAGACATACTCTAATGACAAATATTATAATGGCATCAGCATTGTTTTAATATGCTTTTTGCTATATGCTTTATGCTAAGCATCATTTAATTTCTTAAAATATCCACTACATTCTTTTTATTTTTTTAAGTGAGAAAACTAAAGTTCAGACAATTCAATTTAACTCATGTTTGTTGAACCAGTCAGCAGCACAGTTGTGAGCTGGATTTTATACTCACAGTCGTTCAATCCAAAATAGAGACAAAGATTTGGTTTGCTGCTTGTCCCTTTTCCCTTTTCCATCAATTTCCACTGACAATGAATAGCAAGTTTAATATAGTAATTGAAGAGATGTCTTCTACTGCGAATATCCATTCTCAGTAACTGCCTATTTTATTAATTAAACTTTGTTTTCTTGAAATGCTGTGGAAAGTCTTAAAGGAAGGTTATTTGTTGATTGACCATTTCTGTTTAACAATAGTGGAGTTATGGATGAAAGGCTTTTGCAACTAGTTTGAAAACATTTTAAATATAAACCTTTACACATGTCAATATAAGGTTGCCTTGATTTCATATTTTTAGAAACTGTATTTTTAGTTTCTAAACTGTCAGTGTAAGTTCATATTCTGCTAGGTGAATGCTATCCTTTACAATTTAATAAAATGTAAGTATTCTGCAGAAGGAATGTCATGTAGAGAAAGGAGCAGTTTGAAATGTGGTAGGCTTGTGGACTCAATTTATGGAGTATATTTTCAATTTTCTGTAGCATGAATCCTCATGGTTTAACTAAATTAAATAAGATTTGACAATATAAAAAAGGAAGGATATTTATTTAAGGTGCAAAGTGGAAAAAAGTAGAAGTAGCCAATTGCTTTTACTTTATTTTTTTCTGTACATCCCAAATGCAAATGATGTAGTAGGAGACGAAGATGAGGTTCTTATCTCTCTT
This sequence comes from Hydrochoerus hydrochaeris, assembly GCA_004027455.1. Taxonomy (NCBI): domain Eukaryota; kingdom Metazoa; phylum Chordata; class Mammalia; order Rodentia; family Hydrochaeridae; genus Hydrochoerus; species Hydrochoerus hydrochaeris. Next base: position 201,237 of record PVLA01003291.1, on the reverse strand, counting down.
GGATATATGTTATTTTTGGGTTCCAACCTTAGGTTCCTAGATTTGATTTTATTGAAGCAGTTGGGAAACACTGGGTTAAATATCAAGTCACAATCTGACAAGAAAAAGAAATCCATGCACTGACACCACATCTTTCTTTGGCCATCGTCTCCTCCAGTGTTCCACCCGCTAAGGTGAGTCCAGACTGTAACTGTGCTCTTATCCAAGGCCAGTGCGTTAGAAATGAACAGTGGACTGAAATAGCTTATGGTTTTGCTTCACTATTGGATTTAGTATCTAGATTACAACAACTGGTTGAAAATTGCACTGAATTGATCCGCTTAAATCTAATCATATATTTATTATTTAAGGACCAGGCCAAACTTTATGTTTCTGTTTTTTAAAGCAGAGAAATATGATTTTAAGGTTATTAACATAACACAATAATGAAAAGTATGCAGCACATATTAATTTCAATTAAACATTCATGATCACAGATTTAGGAAATAATCTATGGATAATGAAAGATATGAGCTTGTTTGGGAGGGGCTAATCCCATGTATGGGGAGAGGAGGGTCCGCCACAGACACTAAGAACACCCGCTGGGCTCCTCAGACGTTCAGTAAGGAGGTGAAGTTCATGATGATACTGTGCTATGCTAGATGAAAAACTGAGATGGGAAATGCAAGTCTCATTTGTTGTAAACTCTTCTCAATATTTGGCTTTTCAGAAAAAGGAAAAATGCAGCCCAGAGCCAACACATTTCACTGTTTGAGTTTCATTATAAAAATGACAAAACTTACTCGCTTGGAAATATTAAAGCCAACATGATGGGCTGTGGGGTTCCGCTAATAGTTGTCAAATCTCGAGAAATTTCAGGCAAGCACAAAGGAGACGTGCCAAAAGGAAAACTTCTGACTCTCTTAGAAATAAAGTTCTTTTCAAACTGTTTGCTCTTTGGCTTTGTCTGGGTTCAAACCTATTCTACATTGGAACATTTTGGCATTCACCGTGTGAGATCCGGCAGTTAGATAATGTAACGCAGCCTTGTAGCAGTAATAATGGTAATGAGAAGGGTCCAACTGGTAAAGAGGGTAGGACCCAAAATGACAATGTTTATAAATACATAGTTTGCTTCAGGGAATAATATACTATAGCAACATCGTTAAAAAGGGTATACCTGACAGCCAAAGGCTTTCTCCTGGCCAAGGGTCTTCAGAGAGCAGATGCAGCCTCCAATTACCTGCCCTCTGTAAAGGTAATATGGGGATCCTTTTCTTTCATATCAAAAAGCCCTGACAGGGGTGCAGAACACCCTGGAGTCAAGGAGCTCCAAAGAGACTTTCAGGCAGTTTCTTGTATGCTATTGCTCAGGTAGGCACATCTTTCTGTTGTGTAACACGCCTTTGCTCTACCCACTGGCCATGAGGGTCATCCCAAGATCAGAAATAAATCATCATTGTCATTATAAGTGATAAAAAAGTGCTAACAAGATGGCATGAATGACCTAGAAACTCCTGAGATTCATGATTACAAAGTATGATAGCACTATTAATTGGTACGTTTCATGTTTTGGTCAAGGATCAGTAGATCTTGTAGGTACTTAAGCTCTCCCACTGGTTTTCCAAAAACTTCAATAGCAACACCAGTGTGCAACTTCCTGTAAAATAGAACAACTAGAAAATTTTCTCTATGATTCAATAGGGTACTACATAATTTCTTTAATGAAGGCTGAGTCATAGGGAGGAGCTCCTCTCTTTCTAAATCTCTTGCTTCCCTGGATAGAGCTTCAGCACTGGGGTATTTTGGATGGTTAAAATTTCTTCTTAGTTAATTCCGTATAAAAATTGATAATTCTTTATAGTAATACTTCCCTGATCAGGGTGGTTTCTGGCACATATATCTCTGACACATGCAGAAATAGGAAGGTTATAGTGATGCTACAGTGAAGCAGTTTGGAAGATTTTATTACTCTCTTGAGGTCAAATAGACATTTAATATGGCAATCAGATAGTTCAGTTGAACTCATCTCGAAGATCTTGTTATGGTTGATTCCTAAAGTTAGATTGAGAAGTTTAGAAGTTTAACTAAGTGACTCAGCAGAGGACCAGGTCCTCACTTTGTAAACATTCTCAGCCTGCCCAAGAGGACCAGTCCTAGGCAATCTGTTTACAGTACAAGGGAGGAAGAAGCTTGCTCTGTTCCCCTTCGGGCTTTTGCTGCTTTGCTGTCTTCTGCCCCCATGAAGTGCTGCCCTTGTGCCAGGCACCCTGCCTTGGTCTCAGCTGATTAGTGACTGAAACCTCCACAAACTGTGACCTAAATAAATCAATAATTTTGTCTCAGCAACTAGAGAAAAGTAACTAACACAGAGCTAAACCTTAACCAGAATTATATAATTCAAATGAAACCATTATCTCTGTAAAATGTTTGAAAGTCTTCAATTCCATGGAACATTTTACATTGATAGTTAGGGAATGTATGAATGGTAGTAACTGGAGATTGTAGAGAAGGCAGTATGTATATGTATGTATGTATATATATATGTGTGTGTGTGTGTGTGTGTGTATTACATATATACCTTTACATACACAAAGTTTACTCTCTGCCTTCTCCTGTCTTTGAAACCTTAGCAATCTTTAAATCTTAAATCTTCTCACATTTTACTAGGCATTTGAAATCAAGGGAATATATAATTTGGAACTAGGCACATCTGACATCCAACAAGTTGGGAGGTATTTTCCCCAAAACAAATAAATTCAGCATGTGCCAAAATTATAAATATTTATAATATAAGAAAGAGGAAAGGTATAGCCAGTTTTAAAAGGAAACAAACATTTCCTGATTATCCCTGGACAATCCATTTTGGAAAGAAGAGAGTTAGCTGGCTAAAACATTGCATTACACTAAACAGTGGAGACTGAATACTTTTCTGAATAGAAATAGAAGATAAAATTGTGTTGTAAGATCAGTTTAACAGTTTTGATTTAATTGATAACTTTTATTTCAAAGAATTTGTATGACAATGAAAACATGACTGTGAGAAGCTAAGAACGGGCTACAAAAACTTGATTACTGTCCCAGATAGTCCGAACAGAAACTTTAACCTCGAAACTTTAAGAATGACTGATATTAACGGCTTCTCAGGTAAGAGTCAGTAGTGCTGTTAACAAAAAATTTTCTGGTCTTTTTCTTCTAGTCTTCAACAAAAAAATTTTCAGTCACATATACACAGACATTGCAGACTACTGCCTCTGAGAGACAGAGAGGCTGTTATCAGGCCCAAACTATGCAGAAATAATTAACCTCTACTTACTGGAACATTAAAGTGCAGTACTAATAAACCCAAGTATTCCCAAGCGCCTGATTTCACCGAATATTTTTCCTCTGGAGAAAGAGCAGTCAGGGAGTCAACTATCAGCAAACTGTTATGTAAATATAGTCCCCAAAGAAATGTTAATCAGGTTGGGGCAGAGAAAAAATTCTTATCCTTACTCCTCATAAAATGAGACTTACACTCTCAGGGTAATTTGTTTCCCTTTCCTGTTCCTGTTTCATTCTTTTCTCCCTCCCACAGACTGAATTGAAAGGTCATCTTTCTTACCACAGACTGGATTGCTCCTTGGATTTTCTCATTCCCCATTTTTGTGGATATTTGGAGGTCAGGTTTACCTAAACTGCCTTCATTCTGTTCCTTTGTAAACTCACCCTTGCATGGCTCTGTTTTGAAAAACAGTTTCTCTATCTTTCCGTTTTCTCTCTTGTCTTCCATTAGCGGATATTCCAGGGAGGATGCCACTTTCATTACCTTCATGCTCTCTCAATTTTTTCCATCTCAACCTTAATCACGTTCCAATTTCTCCTTTCAGGTTTTCTAATGACATTTTTTTCTCTTAATGCAGAGACTATATTTATTTATTTTTCACTTTCCTTGGTATAAAGATTTGAAGAAACCTAAGCAGGAAGGCAAAAATACCCCAAGTCATACAGGAAATAAATGGCAGGGATTGAATTTAAGAATTGCTGCCATCTACTATCTGTGCTTAGTGTGCTGTCCTACTCCAGGGCGAGATCTTCCTATTTTAGCTTTGCTTTCTGCTACTTTCTCCTTATAAATACAAGCAGTTAGTAAATTCTCGGTTCTTAACTCCTTGTTTTTCATATACATGTTATATATATATATTTACTTTTAAATGATATTCATATATATCTATATGTTTACTTTTAAATATATAATTGCTTTTAAATTGACAAATAACTAACTACACATTTCTGGGGTACAATGTGATAATTTGATAGAATAAACATTACGTAATGATGTCATCCGGGAAATTAGCATTTGTGTCAGTTCACGTGGCCATCATTCCTGGTAAGAGAACTAAGCAGTCTCTCATCTGGCTACACTGTCATTAACTGTAGTCACCCCCTGTGCAATAGCACACTGGCCCTCATTCCTCCTGTCTACTTGTAATTTTTCTCTTGCTTTCCAAACTCTCCCCAACCTTCTGTCTCTTTTCCTGTCCTCTGTCTGGTTTCCTGTCCTATTCTCTACTTCCTTGTGGCCAAATGTTTAGATTCTATATGTGTGAGTCTATATAAGCTCTCTATAAACTGGTATTTTTACTTCTGTAGATGTCTTACTTTATTTAATTTATGCCCTCTAAGTGAGTCTACGCTGCTGCAAATGGCAAGATTTCATCATTACTTGTGTCTGAATAGTATTCTATTGTGTATATGTACCATGTTTCTTTATCAGTTTATCTGTTGGTGGACATTTAGGTTGATTCCAATTCTTGAGTAGGGTAGACAGTGATACAGTACATATGGCATTAAGCTAATGTGTTGATATACTGATTTTCTTTCCTTTCAATATGTGACCAATAGCAAGATGGCTGGATTATGACAATTCTAGTTTTAGGTTTTGCAAAAGCTTCATATTGTTTTTCATAATGACACCAAACCAATGTTTTTTGACTGATAACTAGAGTGAACTGAGTCATATGCTTTATGTGTGCTATTTCATTAAATTTTCTCAACAATATAATAGAATATATATTATTTTCCCACTAGTGTAGGTGTCCAAGTTGAAGCTTATATAATTTAATTGACTTAAGTTAATCTTACTCCAAAGTCTGTTAAATTTTTATTGGTTGCCTTTTTACCTAATTTTTATAATTATAAAGAAACTTGTGCTTCTTATGACAAATAAAACAATTCTACAATCTCAAACCCCTGAGCTAGTAAACTATAACACACAGAGTTATAGCTTAGTATGACTTATCACTATATCCCCCTTGAAAGCAGATATATACATGTGTATAGCTACATATTTATGGTGGTTATGTTTAATTTACTTAAAAATATGTTTTATAATATTGAACACAGTACTCTGAATTTTATCTATCTAATTTGCAAAAAATATTGTTCACATAATTCTTAGCCAAGAACTTTAATTTTAAGTTGTTCTTTTTTTCATGTTAGTCCACAATTTGACTGTACTAAAAATTCATCTCTAGTAGCAGTTAGATTACTTTTTATTGCAAGCTGCATCTAATAAACATCTTTTATTGTTAAAGTTAGTATTATATTACTAAATTATAAATTCCTAAATATGAATTACTGAGCCCAAGGTGTGTTTTTCTACATTTCTTTACAAAATAATGTGACTATATATAATTTTGCTAGTAAAATGTTTATTTCCCGGTGTCCTTGGTAACAGTAGATGTTATTCTTTTATATTCTTTCCTTAATGTGTGAAAATAGATATGCTATATTTGCTGCAATTTTCTGTTACTTATAATCCTGATATTGCTAATTTGTGTGTGTTTTACTTTTTATTTTTGTTAGATTTTCTAGGGATTTATCATTTTTTTAAGAACCAGTATTTGTTTTCATTTATCTTCTTTTTCTGTTAATTTATGCTGTGATCTCTATTATTTTCTTTCTCCTCATTTTGGGTTTATTTTTTCTATTCTTTGTCTAGTTTTCTTGGGATAGAAACTTAGATTGTTTAGAGTTTTCCTTTTTTCTCTCTTTAGGCAAAGCAGTTCTATAAATTTCTCTTTGCATTGCTTTAAAAGAAGTAACATAAAATCTTCTTCAAATATACAAGAATACATCTCAGCAAGCTATCACTGCAAAAATGTAATAAAGGTCATTTAAGAAGAAGGAAAAGGATACTAGGCAAAATGTGAACAAAGATGAACACAAAGAAAACTATGGTAATGATAAAAGCAAATATATATGTTTTCTCAATATCTCTAATTTTATTTTATTTTATTTTTAATATCTCTAATTTTATATAAATATCTTATCTAAATATTTGTATAGTTTTTGACAGATAATAATGTACAGTAGAGTTTACAACTGAACTTAAGTGCTTGACAAAAGTATTATGAAGTTGTGGTCTGGGGATTTAGCTCAGGGGTGTAAGCGCCTGCCCGGCAAGCTCAAGGTCATGAGTTCTATCCCCAGTACCAAAAAAAAAAAAAAAAAAAAAAAAAAAAAAAAAAAAAAAAAAAAAAAAA
>PVLA01003291.1:0-194631 GCA_004027455.1 Hydrochoerus hydrochaeris | reverse complement strand
AATAAAAAAGAACAAATAGTAGATAATAAGAACAAGGTAACATTTAAATCTAACCATATCAGTAACTGCATTAAATGTAAAAACTCTCATCATCCAAGTAAATGGCAGAAACTGATAAAAAAAAAATAACCAACTATATGCTGCATGTGGTTGGCAGAATCCCTGAACTGGCCTCTGATATCAGTCAGCTTTACCACTGATGGGCCATAATGCCTGCATTAGGGGTTGATACGTTGTGTCAACTTGATCAATTTAAAAGTGTAACTAAGCAACTCAGCAGGGAGTCAGGGTCCTCACCTTGTAAACATTGTGAGCCTGTGTAAGAGAAGGGCATGGAGATGGTGTGGTTGCGTAGCTTGTTCACAATATAAAGCGGGGAAAGAGGCTGGCTCCCCACCCTTTTGCTCTTGCTGTTTTGGTAACTTCTGCCCCTTTGAAATGCTGCCCCTGTGCTATGCCACCCTGATGGGGAGCCAACTGATTATGGACTGAAACCTCCACAAACCTTGCACTAAATAAACCTTTCCATTCTTAATTTTAAGTATCAGGCATTTCGTCCCAGCTATGAGACAAAAGTAATCAAGACAACCTGGCACTCACAATTTAAAGGAGGAGAGGTTTAATTTGGCTCATTATTTTGGATCATTTTCTCTGTGGTTGACTGTCTCAGGGCAGGGATATAATGGTAGGAAAAAGTTGTTTAGTTCGGGGTATCTGGTAAGAAAGCAGTGGAGCAATTCCACAGGGGATAGGGTGAGAGGCCAGACATAGACCTTAAGGCTACACCATCATGACTCACCCAGATCCAACCAGAAATGAGCTCCGTCAACGCTCTTGGCAGATCCCGAAGCCAATAGAGGTGATACTCCATCCTGTCTCACCTCTCCAAAAAGATCCTACTCAAACTCCACAGTCTGTGACTGTGATGAAACACTACTCCTGTGATGTGTTGTCATGGAGCATAGTACACTATAGGACAAAGAGATTTTAATCTAATCACATGAATACTTAAAATCCATATTTCCTGTGGGGTTGCAGGACAGGAATTTCCAGTGTTTCAAACTGTGAGAAATCTTTTTATGTTGTTGTTTGGAACAACATAAAAGAAATGAAAGAAATGAAAAAGAAATCAGGTAGCCTCAAGAAGCTAATGACTTCCTACAAAAGCTAGTCAGTAAATAAACAGGAATCTCAGACCTACAGCTACAAAGAATGGGATTCCGCCAACATTTCCAGTGAAGTCAGTTCTTCCTTATGAATTATCTAGTGGGGCTGACTCTTTACCTTTAATATTAATGCTGGGAAACTAAGTAGAGAAGCCATTTCAAACTTGTTGTTCTTCTGCTTTACAGAACTGTGAGATAATAAAGCAATGCACTAATTAAGTCAAGGTGCTAATTTCTTACACCAAAAACAAAACAAAACAACAACAACAACCTAATTCAAGACTTATAAGAAATACATTTTAAATATTGAGAAACAGATTAAAACTAAAAGGATGGGAAAAGACATACCAAGTTAAAACACATTAGAAGAAAATTCAAAAGGCTATACTAGTAGTAAAAAAATGTATTTCTAAGTAATCATAATAAAAAGTGTTAGTTCATAAACAGAAAATAACAAATTAAACACTTGTGTATCTAAAAACAGAGTTTCAAAATACATGAAACAGGAACTAAAAAATCAAAGAGGAATCAGGCAAATTCTTACTTGAAATGCGTTTTGCTCAGTGATAGAAAAAGATTAAAAAAAATCAGTAGAAATGCAAACAAGTTGTTCTAATTGATATTTAAAGTATCCAAAAATCAATAACAATATGGTATGCATCTTTACAAATTCACTTGAGGTATTTACTAAGATAGATAATACAGCTACAAGCGAGTCTCAGTAAAATTAAGATAAGTGACAGAAATCATGTGCTAATGTTACAGAATTAAATTAAAAAACCAATGAATCCATTAATGCAAATCCCAAAAATAATATAGATTTATTGATTTTTTTTAAATTTTATAAAGACATTAAAAATGCTGCCTGTATGCCATAAATGAAAATTATGTTGGAAGGTCAGATAGTCTCACAACAATAAATGATATTCTTTTAAACTGAATAAACATGTTTTTTAACTTACTACATTTATTTTCTCAAATTTTCAAAGAGAAATCAAAGCACATCACTGAATAGTAAATTTATTTGGACTACTACTAGCAAATTACTGATCCTCAGAATTAGAGAGCACGTGTCTTCAGTTAACTATACGAAACACTATAATATGTACTGTAAATGGAGCACAACCTCAGTGCTGACACTAATATCTTTTTGAGAATACCAGATACTTAAAATGGGCAAATCATGTAATTAATATCATTTGTAGAACACAAACTTCTCCAGAAAGCATTCTAACATAAATTCTTTTAAAGAAATAATATATTTTTGTGACAATACTTCCTTGGTTATGTCTTCATCATTTGTCCAAGGTATTCTTTTCAAAAAACTGTTACTTTTAATGTGCATCAATGAAAGAGTTAAAAAAACAACCAGTTACTGAAATTTCAGCTAGGTAAAGGATACTAAGAAGAATTTGTCACTGCAAATCTGAAAATAAGCCTATTAGTTTGCCATGTAGGAAAACTAATATATAAGCTGATTAAGATTCCAAGTCTGTCATCTTGCTCAGATTTTCCCATGAAGATTTAAAAGCCTAAAACAGGAGCCTTTCATTAATTTTTATTTGGGGGTGGTAACAACTATTGTCACTGGATATCTATTGTACTGTTGGAAACAACACTGATACAAGTTGGACATTTCCTGATCCATTCTCTAAACAATGATTTTCTTTTTAAAATTGTCCATGGTGTGCTTTAGGGAAGCTTTTGAGATCATATTTTAAGGGAATATTTCTAATGTGGTCTTTCAGAAAAATATATCTGAACCAAGAGAGATTATCGGTGTTGAGAACGTTAATGCTATTGACAGAGATAGTCTATCTCACAGTGCTATCTATGGCCAAGGATGTTCCATAAACTTAACGAACAGGAGCCAGAATTCGCACAGTGGAGTGGAAGTCTGAATCAGCCTGCCATTTTAAAACAGACCACAAGAGTAAAGAAAAAGCTAACAAGGAAATCTTTAAGTTCAGCAAGACTCCTGATTTTCTCTCACTTATGCATTTCAAGTACAATAAAAATCTAAAAGTAGGCCAATAACAGTCAGCAACTCCAAGTTTATATGCTACATTCCCTCAGAAAAGTGAAACACGAAGTAATTCTAATTGAAACTGAAGAAGTGAAAGGGCAGAACGTCATTCCAGATTTTGTCAATTTTCTATGACTGAAAAAAGCCACAAAGCTCAGTTAATTGAAAGGTAAGCAAGCAACATCATAAAAAAGTCCAATCAGCACTCATTATAGAGCCATAATTTAAGTTTCTAAAGACAAATGAGACTGTGAAGTTGTATTTGAATGATGTGTTCATTAAAATATGTTATTTCTCACAAAGTAATGAACAGTTGTTTTTGATAGCATGTGTTCCTGTGTGTAGCATATCAGACAGTCTTTGAGGAACACAGTGATTCCTAGAAGTTTCTTTATAGCTTCCTTTATCAATGCCTTGTTCTCTGTCATTGACTATGATTAAAGCCTAGTTTTTAAATAGTCAAATAGTTTAACTAACTTTAAAAATAATGATTGGTTGGCATGAAACACTTAGGTGGTGTAGGTGTAGTAATAATGTGTATAAATATGCATTCTCATATATGCTTACTTATATTAAATTGTAAACATTTATAATGACAAACTTGTATACAAAGAAAGCAGTGCCAAGATGTTTTCTTTAAATTAATCTTTGTTTCAAACTTTATTCCCAGACTTTTCCAGCTTAATTGACTGCAAAGAATGAACTATATGCAAGCAAAAACTTACAAGAGATGCTGTGTCCAAGGAGCTTGGGCTTAAAAAAATATTAGTGATCTAGATTTTATCAGTTCCATAAACAAAAACAATTTTAAAAAACAATCGCCATATAAAATAGCAGCTCTCAGTATCTTCTTCCAAGTTGTATCTGTTTCAGAATCTAACTTAGTTTAGTTTGCCTCATTCTTGGAAGCTGTCTTGGTTACTTTTCTCTCCTTAGTGAGGCAAAATACTCAACACTCAAAGTTAAGGAAGAAAAGGTTCATTTAGCTCACAGTTTGTGGAAGTTTTCGTCCATAATCAGCCAGCTTCAAGGCCAAGTGGCACATGGCAGAGGGCAACAGTTCATGGTGGCAGAAAACAGCACAGCACAAGCAACAAGAGCAAAAGGGAAGGAACGTGGAGAGAAAACTCTTTCCATCCTTTACATTGTAGGCAGGCCACACCTACTTAAGTGTGGTACTTGCACCCATAATCCCAGCATTGGACTATGAATCATTCGCAGACACTAGAAGTTCCCCTCCTTGCCCGCATGAGGCATTTGGAGACTCCAAACATAACCTGGCTTCCCAACTCATGCACAACCTTTATGCAAAAGAAGTTTAGTCCATCTATAAGAGTTGCCAAAATCCGAACAGTTTCAGCATTGCTGAAAGACCCAAATCCAAAGGCTCCTCTGAGATTTAAGACAACCTCTTAGCTGGGAGCCCCTATATAAATGAAAAGATAGCTAAACACTTCCAACATTCAATGGCACAAGATAAGCATATCCATTCCAAGAGGTACAAACAGGAGGGTACAAAGGATTGGAACCAAAGGAAGTCCAAAATCCAACAGGGCAAACATGAAGTCCTGGAGTACCACATTCAGCATCTGTAGAAATCTGATTGTGAGCTCCAAATATACTAGAGGACTTAATGTAATAGACTAATTTTATGTTGTTTTGTAGTGCACCATTCTTTTCTTTCTCTTTCTTTCTTTTTTTCTTTCTTTCTTTCTTTCTTTCTTTCTTTCTTTCTTTCTTTCTTTCTTTCTTTCTTTCTTTCTTTCTTCTTTCTTTTTTCTTAGCCTCAGTCTCACAGTCATCCCCTGCCTTAACCTCTCAAGTGCTGGGATTAAAGGTGGGCATCACCATGTCCAGCCCACAGTGTGCTATTCTTGAGTATAGATTCAAAGCTATAGTTTAAGAATTTCTACATTTCTAGGAGAATACATTGTACTAAATATTTTATCCTGGGTCCATTCTTTTATTCAATGAAGAGATACAACATATATAACTTACGTATCTCCATTCACATCCATCACCTTACTCATAGAGAAACAATGAGTGAATAGGGGTAAAAAAAAAGACTTAGAAGTTATCTAGTCTATAGTGCTTAGAGTAGAGAATAAGCATGTCCAATTTTGCATCAAGAATAATTTTTATTTGTGAAAAATAACAAATATGAAAATCAGAGAAAGATGACTGGCATCGAGATAAGTGTGCCAAAAGGAGATTGTAGATAAAAATATCAGAATCAAAGATATGATAGTTATTCCACAAACAGTGAAAAGGTGATATATTCTATGCCAGATAAAAATTAGAAATTTATTGACTAATCAACTTTATTATAATATGTGTAAATTTAAATAGAACTTTAACAATATTATTAAAACTCCCATTAGGAATTTGCATTTCATCACTTCTCTTTATATTTTCAATTGATTTTGCTCTATAATTCTGATACTGTAATGTTTTAGTAAATAATTTAATCGTAATTTAATGTGTCAATATTTTGTGATTATAAAATAAAATCTGCAAGGAAGACATTTTAGGGGAAAAAGTAAAACACAAGACGATGATAAAATGTGTGACTGGAAACATCTGCATGGGAGACAGATTTAGCTGTCAATCTTCATTAAAAGCCTTTTTTGAAGAAATATTTCTATGGGTATTTGAGGCAAATATTATACCTTGCATGCATAAATGTAGATAAAGTGAGTAACATATTAGAAAGAATCTGAAATTTGTTTTCAAACAGGTATATTTTAAGAAGACAGTAAAAATCTATGCCAAGAAAAAAGAAGTAAATTAGAGTGTCCTTGGCAAACTAGAACATGCAGTAATCCCAGCTTTCGTAGAACTAAAGTGAGTGGGTGTCTGGTTTCAAAACAGACAGAATAGCCCTAGACCTCTTGGGTCTACCTTCTTCCAGCTAAAAACTCATAGATGTAACAAAGAAGGTTTATAGGACGCCCCTAAAAGGCAGAAAAGGACAGTAGATTGCTTGGGCACTTCAGAATTTTAAACAATCAAGTGACACTGAGCCCTCCGTTCTTTTATTCCACACAGAACAGTCTAGAAGATGCCAACCTGAAAGTGACAACAGGCACAAAGGACAAAGAAGGAGGAAGAGGAAGAGGAGGAGGAGGATGTGAGGTAGGGAGGGTGGAAGGAAAGGAGTTTGGCTTAAAAGCCTTTTGCCCTAGCCAAAAGTGCAGGTAGATGATAACCTAACAGCAGGAAACATTTTTGACCATACCTGCCACATATCTGTCAAACAACAAATGAAAACACCACATTGGTCCGGTGTATGTCCAAAGAACTAGTTTGCACTCTACCCTTCTGCCCCAAAGAAGAATGCAGTCCGTTTTGATCCCCCAGCACACAAGTCTAAGCAGGAAAAGATTTTCCATGCCCTGCCGAGAAAAATGAGGCTATGTTGACATTCTTTGACTGGTGATATTCACAAACCGAACAAGGAACAGATCTTCCATTCCCTGCTTGGTAGAAGCAGTCAACTCTGATTACTCTGCTAGGAAAGTACTGGCCTGAACAGGGAACTGATCTTCATTCATTAGTCAGTGGTTTGATTTTCCCATCAAGTTAGTGGAAGCAAAGTCAAGAGGCACAGTGCGTTTCCTACCCACCAAGAAGCCACAAAATGTGAAGAGGTACTAAAAAATGAGGCTGGTCACCATTCCATTCCAACTTGTGCACACTCCGGAAATTGACAGAACCAGCAGTTGATAAGGCAGCATGGAAAATCATCAAGGATATAAAATTAAACAACGCAATGAATAAGATTGAATGACGTGTATAGAATAATCCAAAAATAAGAGCAGAATACATACACATTTTTAAGCACTCCTGTGAACATTCAGCAAGATTGATCATATTTTGAGCTATCAACAAGCTCAGTAAATGTAAACAAAAATCAGAATCACAGTGCATATCCTTTGATTATCATAGAACAAAAGTAAAAATCAACAACTGACAGTTACCTCCAGTTGTGCCTTGAAAAATACTGTATTGCTAGATAACCAGTGGAAAAGAGAACATCTCAAAAACATTTTTTGAGTAACATATCATTCAATAAAATGAAAGATATATAAAAATTTGTAACATGTAGTTAAAGATATTTCAGCTGAGGAATCTGTTTCCTTTTGATGCATTTTTTAAAAAAATTTTTTTTACAGCATTTGGAGTTGTTTTACTTGCTTCTATTTTGTAGTGTTTCCAGATAAGAAATCTATTCTCTAGCTTGTTCCTGTTTTTCTGTTAATATCTCTTTAGATACTATTAATATTTTCTCTTTTTTTCGTTATTTTGATCAATTTGATGACTATATTCCTGCATACAGTTTTCTTAGTGTTTATTACACTTCATATTCACATTCAGTATTGGGTATTTATATTTACAGTTTTCATAAAATTAAAACGCTTTGGCCATTATTTCTTAAAATATTTTCATTTTCTTTGGACATTCTAATTACACACATATTAAATATATTTAAATTGTGCTGTGGTATCCTGATTTTCTTTTAATTTTTTTAAAAAAAATTAATTCTTTTGCTCCTTGTTTCATTTTAGATTTTTTGTATTGCTATGTTTTTAAATCAGTCTTTTAAAAGTCAGAATCATTAAAGCCATATACTATATTTTAGTTTCAGACCCTTGAAGCTTTTTGTATTTTTTTTTTCATGCATGGTGCTATTTGTTTTGATGCTAGATATTGTGATTTTTTTAACCTGTTGAATACAGTGTTTTGTAATCTTATTGTCTTGATTATTCTGAAATACTCAAGTTACTGAAAATAATTTGTTCTTTTCAGAGCCAGCTTTTAAGATTTGTTGGATGGTACAAAAGCCACATTTTGTGCAGGCTGAGTGAGGTCCCCTTTATTTTTGCCCCATGAACTGTGAGGTTATTTAACTATTCTCACCTCCGTGCGAGTTCTAGGTGGGATTTGTTTCACTTTCAAGCTTTTCTTTATATTATTGGCAGTTTTCTTGAAGCATGAGTTAAATCTACAAATTATTCAAGAAGGATTCTTTGAAGATCTGGAGATAGGTGCATGCAGTTCTTTTTTTCTAGTTACTTGTCATGTATCCTGTTTTGGATTTCTGATTAATCTCAATTTTGGTAAGCCACTAAACTCTTACTGGGTGCCAGTCTGTTTTGCTCTAGGACATGAAAACTATTGAAAATTTATAAAAAGAGAGAATCCTGAAAGTCACTCATCCCCAATATGATGAATGTGTTTCCCAAAGTTCGTGCTGGGAACTTGGTCCTCACGCAGTATTGTTGGAAGATGGGTAACTTTTGCATTAGGGGGACCACCTTTATGAATAGTTTAATTTACTAGCAAGAGAGTGAGTTTATTACTATGAGAATGGTTTCCTTAGAGAAGATTGAATTTGATTCCTCAAGTGTTCTGTCTTTTTCTCTCTATTTCTCTTCCTCTACCACTATACACACATGGGTGCACAAATATCACTGTGCTATGATGTTTTCATTTCTTCTGGGCAGATACTTGGAAAGGGAATTGCTGGATGGAATGGAACCTTTAATCCTAGTTTTTAAAGGAATCTCCACACTGATTTCCTCAGTGGTTGCACCATTCTTCAGTCCTGTCAACACTGGAGAAGGGTTCTTTTTTTCCCTTCCCTTTATGTTCAAACATTTTTCCTCTCCAACTTCTCACTTCCTTTTAGTCATAAAAACTTTGGACTTAGATCATGATAAAAGTTTCCATTTACATGATAAAAGAAATACATAAACAATTTTTCATTTTCTCCTTTTTGAAAAAATATTCACTTAATATTTTACTTGAACTCCTTCTTGAGAAATTTATTTCATTTATTACAAAAATTATTTCTCCATTATTTATTGCACATTTATTGGACTTGCTATCATGCTAGGTTCTGGAACTGTACTAAGAAGGAAACAACAAAACAAAATCTCATGTGTCCTGTAGTTTAATAACAAAGTAAAAGCATCATTTCCTCTTTTCTGGTAGTGGATGGAAATTACCCTATACTTATATATATATATATATATATATATATATATATAAAGATGATTTTGTCATACTTTTCCGAAATTCAGAAAAACAACTAGATCACTTTTTTTTAAAAAAGCCACAGGTATATTTATTTGTATTTTCCTCCTTTCCTTGGCTTTAGTTGTGAATGTATTTGGAGAAAACATCTTAATTGAAGTTAGTTTTCTTAAATCTCTTTATTTTTTCCCCTGTAGAAAGATAAAAATGAATGCTAATCTGGAGCTCAAGTGGTAAAGATGGGGCACAAAAATAAATATTGTTTAAAGGATTTAATCTTAGGTTTCAAGGTATGTAGCATAAATATATTTAACTCAAGGTAGATTGGAAAGTATTACTAGGTACTCAGCAAAAATTATGTCAGAAGAAGCAGAGGAAGATGGATCAAAGATTTCCTGTCCACGGTTGCAACTGCCTTTGGCCAAGGCAACAATAGGCTACTAATAAATACTTTTAAAGCAGAGAGTTATTCAGTGCAGGGGTGGGATAAGCACAACCTTAGAATCAAACATATTTATTGTTTCAGTTACATCAGTAACTATGCGATGTGGTTTTAAACATCTCAGAGCCATGTTTTCTACATTATTCAATTTGGAAAGATAATCCACTTCTTTTTTAATTTTAAAAGACAAAAGAGAAAACAAGGATAGAAATGATACAGAATTCAAAAAATTAGTAGGAAATCCACGCTAGTTAATATATTTCATATTGTTAACTTAGACGTAGGAGGGGTTACGAGATCTAGGCAGAAAAAATGACCAAGTAATTGAACAATGACAGCACAAGTCTGTTCTAACAGATTAGTAGTATAGTTGTCTATCAGAAAGAAATCATCAAGCCATCAAGAAATCAACTGATACCAAACGTTGGCGGTGCTGTGGGGAAAAAGGAACACTGCTCCAGTTTTGGTTGGAGTGCAGACTGGTGCAAACACTGTGGAAATCAGTGTGGAGGTTCCTCAAAAAACTAGGATTGGAAGTCTCATTCAATCCAGGATTCCCCTTCTGGATATTTTCCCAGAAAAATTTAAAATGTCATGCCACAGCGATATATGTGCACTTCTCAGAATTGTTGTAAATAGTAATAATGATATATTAAAGCACATGGAATGGTACTGACCATATACGCAAGTTATCATTATGTACATGATAGAATTATTGTAGTAAATTTAATTTCTATGCAAGAAATAGGATTGACTGACAGCAGAATTGGTAGTAGGAGAGAGAAGAGGGGACAATTACAAAGGTAGAGGAAAAGATAATACAAATAGTACATAAAAATGGATAATGAACAGAAAAAGAGCGAACATGCAGAACCCCTACAGGCAGTGTTACCTTGCCTTTCATGTTCTACTAAGTTCAAGGCACTCCTGGTATAGCAATCTGGGACTAGCCAGGAGATAGAAGCTATGTTGAATAAGGGGAATTTAATATAAAGAACATCCACTGGTGTAAATGATATGGGATATAATAAAACTGTTACATCAAGATGGAAGAACAGTACCTAAGGAAGTATGAACCTGGAGGAAGTTCAGATTTCTGATGGAGAAGGCGCAGTCAGCTAATGAGGCAGTCAATAAATTAGCAGAGAAGTTAATCCTTTGTCCAGGGTGGTCTGGAGTTGCTGGGTGAACAGTAGGCAGCCCCCAGTATGCAGTGAAACCAGCTTGTTAGCAACAAGAGGTCTTGAAAGCAATGGGTCGTGTAAGGGTGAATGGGTACCAGTGGAGCTAGGAGACCCTGAGATTATGTCCAGCGCTTGGGAGCTCTGTTTCTGTGTCTTGAATGAATATCTTCTCATCCACAGCACTGAAACTCAGTCCACCCTGGAGAATGTAGGCTAACCTCTGCTTTTCATTGTTTCTCTGCAGCATCTTGTATGTAAACTGAACACCATGTTCACTTTAAGGAGGTGGCACTTAAAGGAATTTTACTGCTTATCACAGAATATATATTGAAGACTGAAATTAGAGCAAAAGATAAGCAAACAAATAAATAAAATACAATAAACTGGTAACTGAGAGCATTGACGTGAGGTAGCGCACTGTCTAAATAGGATTTGGGATTAGACTCTATGGTTGAGGAAAATTCTAAGATGGCTTTTGAGTCGGTATAATTTTTACTGCTACAGAAAAAGGTAAAGGAAGTGAAAATAATATCAGAGTAAAGATAAATTTCTTTATCAGAATATTTCTTAATTCTAGGAACTGATGTTTTTTCTGAAGCTTAGGTTTTAAAAAAAGATGACTTTTTCCATCTTTGTCTTTAGAAAACTTTCCAAGTCATGGTAAAAAATTCTTACTCTGGGAAAAAATACACCTTCCCACACTAAATTTCCTTGTTGCCTAAAGAGCATAATCTTGTTTGGGTTTTAAGTAGGAGAAGCCTATTTCTTTCTGGATAAATTTTGCATTTTATTCCACCCTCCTACATTATAAATCCAAGATTATATTTTAATCTTCAGGTCATACCCTATTTCAAAATCTGCAACCAAAGATGATACTTTAGAACTGTTCAGTGATTTGCTTGTTCATTTTCGTCTTTTAGGATAGGACAATGATGGTGCATTTTAAGGAAAAATAACCGTTAAAGATTTATTAAGCCATTCATCTACAGATGGAAATCTGGGTTACTATCAGACTTCAAGTCTGAGCAAAGCTACTGTTGTGCTTAGGGCCCTGCATTTCAGTTAAGTAGCAAAGGTATAAACTGATCAAAGCACAAGGAGTGTCCACACCGGTTAACTGTAGGAGGCTGAAGCAATTTGTTATAGATGTAATGATACGTTTCTGAACACTGTGAGGAACTATTTATTTCCATTTCAAACATGAACCTTAAGTATTGAGGAATGGATTATTTTATCCTGACATTTATCATGAAGTATTTATAAAGTGTAGCATGATATAACATTACAATGCAGCATTTTCTTAGTCTATGATTCATGTTTTTGCATTCTCGAGATATTGTTCCAAAAAGGAGATGCTGGGTCATCTCTTGTCTTGCCAAAAATAGTCAGTTTATCAAGACAGCTGTAGGCTTATATCTCTGAAAACTCCAGAATTCAAATTAGATTAAGTCTTGTTGATATAATATACCAATTTAGTAGTATACCAATATCTAAAGCAAGTTTACAGACAACCATGATATATGGAGCAGAAAGATTCTGAGTTTTCCAATGCATAAAAAGTCAACAAGGACAGAACTTTTGATGATTCATTTATGTTTGCGCTCCAATGCGTTGAGAACCCGACGGTGCAGCAACAGCTTGCTGGTATAGCTGAGTATCCTTATCCTTGGTATCTTCATTCTTGAGTAAAATTTGTAAATCCTCATATTGTGGTTTTCTGACAACAGATCTGTGTAACCTTGTTCAGACATTCTTTGAGCTCAGATCTTGTTTCCTTCATCTTACTAATATCCTGTCAACAGAAACATTCATTCTAGTGGTCATACTGTAGTTACCTGAATTGCTTCCAAGTGGTCAAATCCCACAGATCTCAGCAAATAACCCAGTATCTTGTATGTCCTTAAATGCAGCAGCAGGAGAGGTAGCTCTATTTTGGTCTTAGACTCAGGAGAGAGAAAGGCAAAAAAGTACAGTTTGTCCCACATGGGTCCATTATCAAGCTGTCCCAGACTATAATTTCAAACCTTGAAAGAAAAAGAAATCTATCCTTTTTGAAGAAGAAAAAAAAAAAGGAACAGGTAGATAACAACGTGAGGATAAAAGTAAAATTTCTAACTTCGAGCCTCTGAGATTTGACCTCCTCTTCAACTGTTGCTACAATATCTCACTGCACTGTGAGAGCCGTCTCTCCTTGGATACAAACCTCTCATTCAAGGGCAAAGCAAAACACAAAGTACAGAACCAACACTGCACAATGAAGGTGACTGCTACCCTGCCTTCCATGTTTTAACTTTTTTCAGTACATACATAAATACATATTCTGTATATGTATATACAAATATATATATATATTTGTATATGTTTATTAGTTTTATGTATATAGATATATATTTGTATATATTTATTAGTCTTTAAAAACAGATTATGCTATGTATAGTCATCCCCCTGTAACCATGGGGAATTTTTTCTTGGACCCTATGTAGGGAGCAAAATCTACAGGTGTTTAAATCCCTAGTATAACGTGGTATAGTGTTTGCACGTAACATATCCTCCCATGTATTTTAAAGATTTCTAGATTACTTACAATACTGAAATGAGGTAAGTATAAATAGATGTTTCAGAACATTACTTTTCAATCCATGTTTGTTTGAATCTACAGATGTAGAATCCCAGATATGAATGGGCAGCTGCATAGTTTCCTGTGAGTTACTTACATTTTTGAGAGTTTTCCATGCTATTATATCTGGTTATAGTTTGTATAACCATTTTTTTCATATCATAGGAGTTTTTGCAGTTTCCCCTCTCTGTGGTAACATAATCACTGTGAGCATTATCTATGTAGAAATTTTGCCTGTGATACATATCTTGGAATGGAATTGCTAGTTTTTTACTCAAACTTTAAGTTAGTACTGAAGTTGCCAGTGAGCTTCTAATTGTTACATGACACACATTTTCCTTGCATTTCATATTATTGACTCCTTTTCTACTTCTTGATTTTCTCTTCTTTCTTGAAATTTATGACATTTAGAGAATTCATTGAACTGAATTCTTGAATTGAATAAAGAAGCCAGCCCTCCCTGCAAACCAGGACCATGAGAGGGCTGCTGCTCCAGGGGACAGCCAGACCCCAGCTTTTCCCGGGAGTCAATGCCATCTGCAGACTGACTCACCAAGAAGCCAGCCCTCCCTATGAATCAGCACCATGCGGGGGCCACCAGCCCAGGGGGGACAGCCAGACCTCAGCCCCTTCCGGGAAACAAGAAGAGTTTATACAAGAAGCTGGGAAACAAGAAGTTTTAACACCACCACGCCTCTAAGGGCATGATAACTCTTCAGATGAAATGCAGTTTGATGCTTGTGGTGTTTGGTGTGTCACTGCCCTTGTAGGTCTAGGGCTGATTGATCATCTGTTCAGAAGGTAGCTGTATGCAGTGCGGCATCTATGGTGGTCTCCTTCTGAAGGTGGTAGCCATCCTTAAATCTCTGTTCTCTCGTTTTGAAGTGCTGTGTCATTTTCATTGTTCTGTTGAACTGGTTTTTTTATGTTTTGCTTTGTCTGATTTTGTTATGTCTGATGGCATGAGCAGCTATTTGAAGTACAGCAAGACATCCTGGGACAGCCATTTTGGATTTCCTACTGTCATGTTTTGAAACCGTTTATTGCATTCATTATTTTGTTTTTATTGGTTCCACCCTGCTCTGTTTTGTTTGATTTTTACTATGTCTGAAAGTGTCTGCAACTATTTTGAAGACAACAAGAGGTGTTATGGTAGCCATTGTTGATTTCATATTGTTTTGAAGTCCTCTGTCTCTTACACTTGTTTGTTTTGATTATCTTTATTTTGTTTATTTGGCTTGGTTTTATTCTCTTTAAAATAAAAAAAAAATTATACCATTTATCCTGGAATTTCCTCTAACTTTTATTGCCTATTTTACAACATATCTTACAAAAGACTACTTAAATTTATATGATATTTAGTGGTTGGTGTCTATTCTGGTTAATAAATTTAATGAACTGTTTCAAAAGTGGAATATAAATACAGTTCTTCTGCTACTCATTCACTGGGGTCAGTCAGTGTTTTAATTTATATTTGATTGTTTTTGTGATTGAATCTCTAATATACTTATTTAACAATTATATTACTTCTTTAGAGACATGACTATTGAAAGACTTTGTCCATTTTTTTGATTGGGTATTTCTTTTAAAAATATCATTTGCCAGGTATTCAGTAATTCCTTGTCTATTGTATGTATTCTATACATTCTCTTCCCCTTACGATAATTTTCATTTGATTTATGATATATTTTCATATACAGAATACAAAATGTTAGTACAGTCACATTTGTTCCCTTCCCCCTGTTACAGCTTTTGAGTTTCTTGTTTCCTTCGAAAAGAATTATCAACAGATTCTTGGCAGTACAGGTTGCTAATAGCATTACAAAATAAATACACCTTCCATGATGTTCTTTAAAGTAAATAAAAGAATCATAAACATGTCACGATATTGAATTTAGTTTAGAATGGCTCCTTTATAATGATATACAGGCACCGACGTGGAGGATTGATTAGCACAGCAGAAAGAAAAGGCTTTTATAGGAGCGAAATTTTGCGAGAGATGCTGTTATGTGTTGGGACTTTATTTGAACAGACAATTCCTGATATAAATGGCTGCTGTGTGTCTTTTCATTGTGTTTAGGTGAGGTATATTTAGAAGGAAAAGCTCCTTTGCTCTATTCTCAGGGCATTTAATGTAGTAACATGGGCTCCAGTGCTTTTTAGCAGCATAATTTGAGCAAAAATATCTATTCAAAGTTCCAGGTTCCCTGTTCCTTGGTTCTATTCTCACTCTAATTCCGGGTACTGCTTTTTTACCGTCACTGAAGGATGTCTCCCATGTTGGTTCTGCTTCAGATCAGTAGCTGGTGCCTGGGGCTATGTACTGTCCTTTACCTCCAACCCACAGCCCTTTGTTGTTGGTCCTTGTTGGTAGCTCAAATGTTTGACTTCCTTGGAGTTTATTCTGATCCAGGACCTTTTATCCAGAGGAGCACATAAAAGGGAAGCGGGAAGGCCAACGTTTGGTTATTGACAAATACAAGTAGCT
The DNA here is from genome assembly GCA_004027455.1 of Hydrochoerus hydrochaeris. NCBI lineage: Eukaryota > Metazoa > Chordata > Mammalia > Rodentia > Hydrochaeridae > Hydrochoerus > Hydrochoerus hydrochaeris. Next base: position 178,669 of record PVLA01003291.1, on the reverse strand, counting down.
GAACATAGTTAATTCCTTTTTGTTGATAAACTAGGTTAGTTCTCAGGAAACGAAAATGGATATATTCTCTGGGAAGTGACACTAAGGTGATTTGGTTTTACAGTCTCTTTCTGGCTAACAGCATGTTTTCTGACTGTTGCTTCCTGTAGCCATGCTCCCTGTGCTGGACAGACTGTGGATTCTTTCTTTCTTTCTTTCTTTCTTTCTTTCTTTCTTTCTTTCTTTCTTTCTTTCTTTCTTTCATCTTCTTTCTTTCTTTCTTTCTTTCTTTCTTTCTTTCTTTCTTTCTTTCTTTCTTTCTCTCTGTCTTCTTTCTTTCTTTCTTTCTTTCTTTCTTTCTTTCTTTCTTCCTTTCCTTCTTTCTTTCGACTTTTACAGGATCCCAATAAAGTCAGCAATGAAGAGCCATCATAATATGACACCTAGAGTCCAGTTGACCTGGGGACCGGGCTTAGCCCCCTTACTTATTAAATCAGGTCACTTAGCCTATTTTAATGCCTGAGAAACATTAACATCAATTTTATCTTGAGAGTTTATTATCAGCCTTACTGATAATATGTAAAAATCATCTAGAACATTTCTTGACCCTCTGTGCAATGTTCCATAAAGTGATAAATTTGGTGCATTACATTTGTTTAGTATGTCTCTATCTGTACATAGGGACTTGTATGTGGGAGACCTCCAGATTTCATCTACCAGTGCAGGACTCTCAAGGTGACAATGTGTAGAATAAGGTCAGGGTGCTCTGGATATATAATTTTTACATAACATCTTATAATTTTTTATTAGTCTACATGATTACTATATATATATATATATATATATATATATATATATATGTATATATAATTAATGAAAATAGTTTTTAGTTATTTCACTGGAGAACTTGAATATTTGCCTGACTTTAAAAGTCAGAAAAAAAGCCCTGATATCTTAGATTTTTGTAAACTCTTTTGACTGTAATTCTATATTTATGGGTAAGAATTTTTAGAAAGAAAGAATTAATGCCATAAACTTAAATTATATGTCTACATTCTTATTCTGAATTTCAGTGCACATTGTCATTCAATTTTTAATTCAGAATTCTTTGTCTAAACTAGTATTAGGCCAAATATGAAGAAGAAAAAGATGATATTAAAAGATACTTCACTAAAGCAGGTTGAATAGTTCATTTCCTTGAGAGGTGCTTGTGTCCCTTTGTCCTAAATCTTGCACTCCTAAAACTTTCAAAAATCATCGTCATATTCTCTCTTCTTCTTCTTGTTCTTCCCTGAGCCTTCAGCTGAAGCTACCTAAACCCTCTCTCTGTTCTTCCCAGGAAACACCTCCGGAGTGTTCCCTAAGGGATGCTTTGCCGATGTTGTTACCCTTGCACTTTGGCTTCTACAAGGTAGATCTTTTGTTTTGATTGTTTGATCCTTAACTGTAGTTAGTATTACCAGCTGTGCCTTCGCTTGGGCTTTCTTGACATAGCTAAACTCATACAAAGGCTAATTGTATGTTGTCTAAACAGCTCATCACACGAAGGGGTAGAAAGACAGATAGATGAGGATGGCTGCTCCACTATCTATTGTGGAAGACTGAATTTCTGGATTTAATCATCTAAGTTGTCTAATAGGCTTGATAAAAGAACTAAATGATAAGTCTCAATGTACATCCCCTAGAAGTTATGGGTAGTCATTGCCATTATTTTCTCACAGTACTGTATGAGTGTTACAGGTCCCTTAATTAGTTTTAAAATTGTTTATGGATGACACCATATTTTTTGTAAGGGTCCCAATCTGCAAGGTCTCTTACTATTTTAATTTTGATGGTTTTCAACTAGATTAAATCATTTTGTATGTCATGGTTCTAAAATTATTTTTCTGATTTGCTGTTGCCATTTACACTTCCAAGTTTATATCATTCTTCTATTCTGCCGTAATAACTTCTGTTTCCAAAGGCTTATTTTGTTTTGTTTCTAATGAATAAGCAAAATATCTGTTGACTGACATCATTATTATCAGGTAGCTAGTTGATACTCTCTTTACTAGTGTGCTAATTAATCTCTATTATAAGCATGACTGGATTAAGAGAATCCTGAATAGATGGTTTGGAGGACACTAACCCATTATAGGTTAATCTGTTAATGAGTTCATAACTGAATGGACTATTAGGAAGGATAACCTAGTTGGAGGAAGTGGGTTTGGGCACCTAACCCTGGGGACAGTAGCTGGTCCCTGGCCTCCTCATTCATGCCTTCCTAACTTGTTCTGCTTCACAACCACCATGGTTCAGCAACTTTCTTCTACCAAACCCTTCCACCATGGTATCTCTGCATTGGACCCGTGGACTTGAAACTGTGAATTAAAATAAAGCTTTTTCCTTTAAATTGTGGGTGTCAAGAATTTTAATTGCAGCAGTGGGACAGCTGACTAATACAGCCAATATTGTGTTGAAATCTAGCTTCTTTTCTGAGAATGTGTTAACAGCTTGGAGTTCTGGTACTTTCTTTTATTATTTTTTTTCATTAGATATGTTCTTTTTTTGTTCATTTGGAATTTATTGAGGTTCTCTGTTTGGCTGAAAATACTATAGGTTCTATAAAAGACCCGTGTGAAACTGAAACAAAAATATTCTCTTTTTGGACTGTACATATATAGGTATTTTCTGTTAGCTGTACAAATCTTAATTATTTCTATATTCTATTGAATATCAACATTTTAACTATAGTTATACTTCTCTTCTACTATGGTAAATTTTACTTTATAACTTTGAAAGCTATTCTTTTTCTCTATACTTCAGTGTGAATTTCCTTAGAAGAGGAATATTTTCTTATGCAATTTAGTGAATCATCAAAATCATGCATTTTTGCAGTGATAAAATACTTCTATTTAATCAAGTTTATGCTCAAATTTTGTTAATTACTTGAATAATGCCCTTCACACACACACAAAATGCCCTTTACAGTTATGTATTTCCTTATTCCGTATATAGTCCAGGATCACCCTGTCACACTTACATGTCTTTTTAGTCTCTTAGCTTGAAACAGTTTTTTAACTTCCCATCTTTAGTGCCTTTAAGAATACAGGCCAGTGTGTGTGGGTGCGTGCATGTGTGTGTTTCCTTATGATCAGGATCAAGTTGCACAATTTTCGCAGGTGTATCACAGAAGATATTAGCTTCTTTTCATGGCATCATATCCAGGACAATATGATATTAGGTTACGCTAATATTCTTGATATCAAACTTGTTCACTTAGTTAGAATGGTAATTGCTAGACTTTTCCATTGTAATGATATTATACTTCTCTTTGCAGTTAAACATTTTTGGAGACATTTTGCATCTATATATCATTACTCACCTAATTTTTTCCTAACACTTTTTCTACACACTGATAATTTTCTCCTCAATTATTCTTTCTGTATTTATTTACCTAGCATCCTATTACAAGGAAGAATATTTTATTTTCCAATGAATTAGTGGTGTAATGAACTAATGGCTTATTTTATTCAACAGGTTATAATTCATTGTTATCATTTGTTTCAATGTTGATATTTGTCCAGGGAGAGTCGGTAGGAAATAAGGGGTTTTCTTATACTTTTTAATATATCATATTATACTATGAGTGTCTTTGGTTATTCTGCTATTCTGACACATTAAGATGTAAATCAATTTTATTTTTTGATTGACAAGTGTTTTCCCCTTCTGTGCATTTAATTTTTTTTTTAATTTGGAAACTATATACTTTTGGCAAATAGAATTATTTTTACAGGTGTTGTCAATAATTGTACTTTCTTGAAATTTTGGCTCTTTTGAGAGTATTATTTGAAAGTTAAACACTTTTTAGCATAGCAGAATATTAGTAAATATTAATATCTAGTGGCCCTATGAAAACTTGCTCTAGTCAGTATAGAAAACAATTTAGAGATGGATATTTTCATAGATATTTTCAAACTGCAACTTTTGATACCACATGCTTGCAAACTTGTATAATCACATTTATTAATTCAATTGGTGTTCTACTCAGTGCAATTTAATAAAAAAAAATCCTTAGTAAAGGACAAGTATATACACGATAAAATAAAATCGATCTAAAATTTAGTCCCGTCTCTGGAAACCAAGTCAAATTGCTTGTAGTTGAGGTTCACGCTTACTTTTGATTCATTATTTTCCTCTTTCTTTTTCATGTGACCTAGAGACACAATCTGCCTTTGTCCAGGTTTAACTTTTACATAAATCTGTTAGACCTCGTGCGTTTCCTGAGTGTCTTTTCTTTTCCTGATTGTCTGTGGCATAGGAGTCGAGCTCCACAGTGATATTGTTTTCCCACTGTGCTCTTTGTCCAACCACTTCAATTCTTCAAGGAAAGTGTGTAGAAGAGAAGAAGAAGGAATACTAAAAATAGAAGAACAGAGGAGGAAGGGACAAAAGGACAAAGTTCTTTTTGGTATTAAAGATGTTCCTGCTAATTCCCAACTGTGGACAATTATGTTAAGATTTTGCCAAGTTTTTAGTTTTGACGGTGCCATTCCGAGCGTATAGGGTCTTACTCTTTCCTCTATAACAACTTGGTGCCCCATATACTCACTTTATCTTATTAGCACATGTTTGTAGTACATGAATTTTATATTCATTTTGTAGAGTGGGTGCGCCTATCGCTTTTTGATCTCTTCACTGGTTCCTGAGAGAAATGTCAGCTGTATCAAACCAACTTCCATATTTTAGTTATGTTAGGTTGCTTGACATTTTAAGGATCCACAACTGGGTGAAAACCATGTCATTGTTTTTACTCCACTGGAGAATGATTTTGAATACCAATTTCTCCTAATTTTTCTGAAGATCTTTTGAAATGTTTCTTGCATTCGGACCCATATTTACAAAATTTAGGAAATTCTCATTGTTTGAGGTGCAGGCTTCAGGAACCTATGGCTCACTTTAGTGTGCTTTCTGTAGACTGTGTGACTTTTACACTAATCAAATCATGACAATATTAATCATTTGGATACAGTTGGCAAACTATAATAGAATCAACATCCTCTCTTTATTGGAACATTCTACCTCAAATTGGAGAAATGGATTTTTTCAAGGGAAAGAAAATGTTCAGAAATTCAGGCAACAAAAGGTTAACCAAAGTGAATATAGGAATTGAATTATTATAACTATAACCACTATATCATCATATTCCAAATTAACAGCAAAAAGTGTATATAAATTAATGTCAAATCAGCACTGATTTTACCATTATAATATAATTTGTTTATCAGGGGATGAATTTTACTACTCAATAATACTCAAGATGTTCTTTACTCTGTACATCAGCAGATCTTTAGTTTTGATTAAGACTAAGGATGTAGAAGGAAAATATTGGTATATAGTAAAGGTGTATATACATAAGTGTGTGAGTACATGAACAGGAGTGGATGCACATGGTAAGATTTTATTTCCAAGATTATTTTGCATGTTGAATCAAACAATATGAAAAAAAAGAATCTAGCACATTTCATTTAATGGCTTCATAACAGTTTAATTATTTAACTGAGTTTATTCACTTCTCTTATCATTTAATATACAATAATTAAGAGAAAAGGAAGAGGAATTTGAAGAACTTCAAAAATTGCATGAAGCTGTTATTATTTTTCAACAAAGGGTATGAGGGATTTTTAAAAATTTTATAATTAAACTATATTATACCTAAGCAATGTCAACAATGAATTCAAAGTTTCATGCTTGTAATTTTCATTGAACACCAGCAGATAGCAAATTTACTTTCTTTACTATTAGGACAGCCCATCCTACTCTGTATTCTAAGTTATAGGGAATAGAATGGAAATCTTTAAGCTATCATCTATTCAATGTTTTGATGAATGATAGCCTTATTAATAATATAAAATTCACGTACAACAGTTACCATAAATAGATGGTTTCCAATATGGATTTTAAGCTCTGATTAGAAAGTTCAAACAGATTAAATGTGTGCCTATATGACACCTATATGATAATTATTGGTAGAGTTGCTCTTAGAGTTGGATCAGGCTAGAAGAGATTTTTTAAACCAAGTATTATTTTACATAGCCAAGAAAAAAGATGAAACTGAAAGTAACAGAACAATGAGAACCAAAGGCTGAAAAGCTTTGGATGAAGTGTTCAAATGAAAGCTGGGAAGCCAGCTACATGCAGTTCAATAGATTATCTAAAGCTGAGAACATTAAGAATAAAAGCCCAAATGAGGTTGAATCTGGGATCGAGAAACTTAGAACTTCAGTCCATGCATGTTGTATTAGTTACTTGTTGCTGCTGTAACAAATCACTACACATGTAATATCTTAAAAATCACATGTATTTATTATCTTGCAGTTAGAGTTCTGAAAGTTAGAAGGTCAACAAGGATCTCACTGTGCTGAAATCAGTATGTCAATAGGATTGCACCTTTCTGGTGGCTCTAGGGAAGGACGTATTTTCTTTGTCCTTTTGTAGAATCTAGAGGCTGCTCTCTTTCTAGGGGCAGTGCCCCTTCCATGTTTAAAGCCAGCAAAGAGCTATTGAATCTTCCTCACACTGGCTCATTCAGAGTTTTTCCCCCTGCCTGTCTTCCTTTCTTATAAGAACAGCTGTAATTTCACTGTGCACACTATATTCTTCCCATCTAGTCCAGTTGATTAGGAACCTTAATTACCTTAATTTACCTTATAACCTCAATTCCCATTTGCCACATAATAAAACATATCCATAGGTTGTAGGGTTTAGGTATGGTCCACTACGGGGCTTTTATTCAGCATATCATGGACACTAAAACTATTTCTCACTCTCATGGCTGAAATAGTAACAGCCAACCAGGAACAAATAAACAAATAATTCTATCATTGCATCTGTCTCATATAAACTGGATAATTATCTGCAAACTGATAATAACTGGGGATAAAGAAGATCTAGTTTGGTTCACTTTCCATGTTGTTTAAATGACTGGAGAGAAGTTTGTCATTCACTCTTTCTAATTCTTTCCAGGACTTTGATAATAATTTTAATACTATGCTGTGTCCATTTCTCTTGTAAGCAAGCAGATTAAGAAAGGAGCCTTGTTTTACTTAATATGATCCACTTTTTACTTTGGTTAATTTACTGCTTTATATAATTATTAATGTCATTATTAATAATTGTACTTAACATACTTTCAATATGCAAATTAGGTATATGGTGTTGACACAACATCCTCAACTCTGATTTTGTTCATTTATTCTTTCAGATTTCTGTGACATTCATAGTTTCAGTATTTGAGAAATCTTGTCAGTAATATTCCTATAACTTCATAGTCGAGTAGAAGTTACCTCATAGCTCATAAACACCTTCTATTTCAGTGTTTCTTAAATCCACTTCTATATTGGAATAATCTGAGAAGTTTAAGAAATTCTGTATGTGGAGTACACTCAAAGCAATCCAGTAAATATTCTTGATGGGGAGGCCTGGGCATTACTATTCTTTTAAAGCTCCCCAGATTTTTTCAGTGCATAGCCACAGTTAAGACTATTCTGTGTAGATTTTTTTACTCCTAGTTTTTATTACAGTCTTCCCTGACTTTCTTTCCTCCTCCTCTGAGCTAAAACAGAGTTAATTGGAAGCTTCTGTTTTCATAGAAGTTGTCAGGCTACATTTCCTATGGAAAACAAAACTAGCTTGATCCTGACAGCCACTACTCTCCTAGTATCTGTAAATCCATAGATAAAAGTACAGCAGCATTCAAGAAGATAGCAATATGGTTTTCTTTATGGTCACAAGATGGTTTTAAGTTATGCCAGTGTTTTATATTTATTGGTGATAATGTTTTCAGCAGAGTTATGATTACATAAACCATGGTCAAGTTTACCATTTCAAGTTAGAAGTATGTGTACAGTGTGATCATTTGCATTTATCTCTTTAGCATTTGAATCCAGCCAGCTTTAAACTACCTAGAATTGAGTTCATCGCAGATTACTACCATATATAATGTGTGAACATGAATAATGCTAAAGAAACCATAAGGTCACAAAAATTACGTGCTTCTTGCATCATGGCATCTTAAATGCTACTTTATTTGCTGGTGGACACTGTGCAGAGGCAATGTAACATTTTTATAGAAAACTCTGAATCAGTATAGCATAAAATTAGAGCTTTTAAGGAGAAGAAAGTTAATTTATCTCACGTCAGCAGCCAACAAAATAATTTTGCCTTTTCATGCCAATAGATTCTTATGTGTCTCTTAGTATGCTAATGGGTTCGTTCAATATTTTTAAAGAATATTTGAATATATAATCAAACAAAATTACATGTTATTTGTAAGTCTTTCTCCTTCTGGTTTTCTCTACTTCTAATTAGTGTTCTCCAAATCATAACCTGCACTGCGTTTGTTACATTTCTCCATGTCTAGGTTTGTCATGGTACACAGAGTGCTAGCTCAGAAAGGACTTTAATGTTGAGTTACATAGTTTTAATGCTTTATTTATTAATTTTTTAAATTATTATTATTTTTTTTTTTGGTATCAAGTATTGAACTTAGAACCTTGTGCATGAAAGGAAGGTGCTTGTACCACTCAGCTATACCCCCGGCCCTAAACTACATAGTTTTACAAGAAAGACCCTGACTGGAGTCTAAAGAGCCTTTGGTCATTGAGGGCTAAGACATAAAAGTGGCAGTGAAAAACTCTCTGCTTCACTGAAAGACCCTCGAAGGGGAAAGGAAGCCTCCAGAGGCCAGGTGCATGTGCACGCTACCTCATGAACTCATCGGATGACCTGGCTAAGACACCGAGACCAGCTTCCGCCCTACAGTGGTACTGAAGCAAACACTGGACATGCAAACTTTCTTCATGGCTATTTTAACAGAGTAGAAATGCTGAACTTATATTGTCTGAAACAAAGGTGGGAGTGTTTAAGCACTGGGGTGAACTAACGAAGAAGTACTAGTGGATGTTAAAGAACCAGTTGCTTACTGAGATGTGCTGTATACATTGAATTATTTCTGGGTTGGCACTTTTTTAGTCTTTGATGAATAGATCAGTAGGTGTTTGCTATTTGGTACCATTCACAATTAGTCTTCTACTCTCTGTGAAGAAATTGGGAGGCTGAAATGCTCTTTCATTTACCACATAGGTTTCAGGTGGTTTCCAGGTCTTTGAGACATACATTTACTTTATTGTGAAATGGGAGATTAGCTGGGAAAAAAGTTTTCATGCATTTTACAGGGAAAGAGAAATCTCCAGCTTTCTAAGGTAAATCACCTAAGACAGGAGAGGTCAGGAGCCGATAGTCAGAAGGAAACCTGTCCAAAGTTCAGCCGTTCTGAGGGGCACTTTAGGCTGACTTTCTCACTACAGAGTAGTGCTGATGTCTCAAGGAGAGATGACCTCAATGAAGAGCGATCAAGATAAAAAGTGATGCTATGAAAGTTTCAGTAATAAAGCAGAGACCCAGAGCATTGTTGAGAGAAGGGCATTCCTTCCTACCACCTCCACACAGTAACTGCTGAAGCAGAAAGGGGCAAGTGTCTGCCAGGGGCGGTGAAGAGCAAGAGTCCACGAAAGATCAATAGGAAATAATGGCAGAGCTGGCAGCAATAACACTCCTGTGGCAGTGTCTTTCTGGGAAGTTCAGTTCTCCCTTTGGGCAGGTGGCAGCTACGATGCCACGCACAGGGAAATCTGGAGCCAAAGAGAAGTATTTGGAAGAATTTATGATTTCAGTGAAATTATTGGGGAAAGAGGTCCTGAGAAGTTACTTTATTTTTCTTCTTTGATTTTATAATACTTTTTGCAATAACACATTCATCTCTGTTACTCAGATAGAAATTCCAGGTTTAGTTTTGTTACTGATCTGTGTGATCGTGGGTAATTTGTTTAAATTCCCTGTGTTTCTAAAACAACAACATATTATTAATGATGAGTGTTAAGTTTAAATGTATAAAACATAAAGCCTAGTTCCTGAAACCCAAAAACGTCTGTAAATACCCCCTGCAAATATAAGAGCACCTCCTCATTTACACTTTATTAATACACAGAAATGATAAAGTAACAAATATATCAAATTACCCTAGCATGTAGACTAACTGATCTTTAAAACTTGACTAAATAATTTGCTTTCCTTATGTGGTCTCTCTGCACAGAAATTATAGAAACTTGGGAAAGCCTTCCAAATATTAAGATGACTGAAACCTCCTATTCTCAATTACTTGAATAGTTCAGTTGAAAAAGATGTACTTTTTAACATAATAGGTTGATTATTTGATCTGTTTCATATGTTATTCATACCTACTGAAACAGCAGAAGTAGAGCAAAATGATTGCAATTTTCAAATATTGTTAAAGTAGATCTAGTAATGCTTTCTGACATAAAAGTGAAGTTTTATCATATAATAAAGTACTAATATATCTGTAAGAAATCTCTAGCTTTTCTCATAATTTTCCAGAAGGATAAAACCACTATGATTTATGCATTAAATACCATCTTTAATTTTATACATAGACTCTATGGAAATGCATAATATAATGTATAAAATATATAATGTTAATATTTGATTTAAAAATGTCATGCATTAAAGTAACATTAAAGAAACATTATCTGAAAAAGAGAGATAAATTTTGTTTTTCTGCAGGTGTGTGTGTGTGTGTAAATTGTACATGTGGGTTTCTTGGGTGTAAACTGAATTGATTTTTTTTTGTTAATTTTTTTGGATATCCATAGTGGGTATTTTAATTCCTACCCTCTTTTAGTGATACCTCCTTAGCAAACAGTTTTGTGAATTTTTCCAAGTACTCATTTAACATTTATTTTTCTCCAGCATCACTTAAGGCATTGTAAATACTCATATTTTAACTGCATAAAGGAAGGATGTCAGTCCAAAATGTTAATGTTAGACTTTCAAATGTTTGCTATGACATCTTGACACCTGTAGTTAAAATCCCACTGCCCTTTCCATTTCAACTGATGCTTTCTGTTCTGGTGTTAGCAAAACAAAGATGTCCACATCTTAATTCCAAAATACTGTGCTAAGGTTACCATGTAGGGCAAATGGAACTTTGCAGATGTGATTAAGGTTGAGGCTCTTGGGTTATGGATGTTACCCTTCATTATTTAGGTGGAGTTAATCTGATCATATGTATCCAGAACAGTGGGAAACCTGTGAGAATCACCACTGAAAATGTGTATATGGCGTACTTTGCATTTAATCTGTCATGGGGTCTTCCCTGCAGGGTCTTCTCCTGAAGAGTGAGCTAAAATACTCTGAAGACAGAGGGTAGCACAACTTGGAGGCTGGCCATGGCTTTGCAGCTGCAGGATGTAGCAGATGTTTTCTGTGCTGTTTCCCAAGCTGTCCCCAATACTAGCAGCTCAGCTGTCCCTAGTCCTATCAGGTCAAGTGGAGCATGTGCTTTTCTTCAATGATCTTTTGAGCTCTTTCTCATAGAATGACTTCTGTTCTCATTTAGGGAAGAATGCCTTTGCTCTCGTTATGCATTTAAGAAAATGTGCACCTCTAATAAAGGGTGTGGTCAACAAGCCTGCTCTTCTTGTGTGTCTGTGCTGTGAGTCTTCTTTCATCAAAGTAAGAGTCTTCATTGGAGATCAATACCAATATTAGTTGGGAAGCTGCATCCCCAATATGGATTGGGGATCCTCAGTACTGACTAGGATACTACATGCCAATATTGACGAGGGAACCCCACTATCAACTTGGAAACTATAGAACCTTTCCAGGCTGTGGTCAGAGACACAACTATTGAAGACGGTTCGGGGTGCATGCAACTTCAGGGGCCTGGAAGTCTGAGGAAAGAGATGTGGAAGACAGAGTCAAGAAATGGAGGCAGCTTCTAGAAGATAAAAAACACAAAGAATGTATTTTTCTTGAAGCCTCTAGAAAGGAATAGAGAACGCATGAAGTTCCAACATTAGTCTCTGAGACTAACTGTGCTAGACTTCTGCCCTATAGCAGAACAAAATAATGAATTCATATTGTTTTGATTTATGAAAACAAGTACATCTTGGTTCTTCACATGAGAGCTTGCATAAGCCATGTAAGGGGAGTGCACTTTGCTTCATAGTTTCATATATAAGTTGCACTTTCCTGGAATAATATTGAAGCGCTAATTTGAGAAGATTTCAGTACCAATCCTGGAGACATCTTCAGTCAAGCATGCGGATGCCAGCCCTTCTTGTAATGTGCTTTCCGTTTGGGATCTGTGCTTAGACTATTCCCAGCAGAAGCACCCCAGCCATTCTGCTGTCTTCGTATATGGCTAATCAGCACCCACTTAACCTGTTCATTCGCCTGTGAGTCTCATCATAAACTCTTGCTAGTTTATTGCAGGGAAAGGGGAGAGTATTTTTTTTCCTTCCCTCTCTACACTTACTGATTCTAAATTTTTCTTGTCATTAATGGTTGATGCTATTTGTTTTTTCAGATCGGCCTAAAAAATCCTTCTCTTACACACTAGCTCTCACTAATAGGGAAGTGTGCGTACCTTTAACAAGTTCTTGCAGACATTCATGTTTCTTGTTTTCTTTGCTGCTTTATCTTTCTACCTGTGATAGGAAATTTTCTATCCTTTTCTTTTCCTACTGCCCTTAGTTTACATTCTCAGATTCTATCATGTAACTTTTTACTTTATTTGTTCACAACAAAGAGCTAAAGAATGCATTGATGATCAGGCATGTCCGTGCATATGTATATGTGGGCCTAAGTATTATATTATATGCTACTGAATATTACATGCGCCACATCATTTAAAGATAATGTAGGCATACATTTATTATTGTTCCCCAAAGTATATTAACAATAGCTCAGTATGAACTTGACTCAATATTATGCTTATAACCAGTCTGATTTATCAAATCTATTAACCATGACAAAGTACTGGTATTTCACTAGTTTTCACTAACTCCCATTCTTGTTCCCAACTTTTCAGTATTCCTACTTTACTGTTTTTCTTACACATCTTTTAAAATAAAATGTTTATTATAGATAAATTCAAATACTTGTTTAGAACAAAGCCTAAATTGTGGTGTCCATAACACTGCATGTGACCTATAGCAAGTGTCTGTTTCCCACTTGGGAACAGAGAGATGACTTGGAGCAGGTTGCAAGCAGACGCATTTGGAGAGAAGTTACTTTGGAGACACAACATCGACTGTAATGAGAATACTGGAGCAAAGGAACAGAAATTAGGAGAAGCTGTTGCAGAGTGTAGATGGTCATCCAGGGAGTTTTCCGACTTTTCAACATAAATAGTTCTACCAGGCAAGCATCCAAACTAACCAAGCTTAATTTCTTTTGTATTGCATTGTAGGAAGAAAAAAAAACATAGCAGTGATAATAATGTATGTTAGCTGGATGCGACTGAGAAATAGTTATTTCATCTAGCTGTTAGGAGATGAATGTATAATAAGAGAAGGCAAAACCCAACCATTTGAATCTCTTCTCATGGTACTTATTCTTGTATCTTTGTGTGTTATAATCACATGGCACAAAATGATTGCTTTATATTCCAGTTAAATAAATTCAGCTTTTTTTGGAGAGTTAACTACTCATGAACATTTTATGATGCTGGGGTGAATTTGCCCACTTCAGTGAGTATAGCAGTAAGCCAGACTCTTTATACTACATTATATTAGAATTAAAGAACTAAGGGAGGATATTCCAAATCTTTGGGGAAAAAAAATCAGAAAGCAATCAATCAAAAATATCCTTTAACTGGAAGATAGCCAAAAAAAGTGAGGATTTATTTGGTGATCCTACATGAACACAGTATTTATCTATAGATCTGTTTATGTATATGTGATTAACATGCATACACAAACATATATACAGATGTATGTATGTATACCTGTGCCAATTTATGTTTTTAAAGTGATATATTTACTTATGTGTGCACATCAATAAATTTATAATAGCAATGTGGTAAAATCTATTTTTCACTCTTCCACCTCACACTTGTGTGTCCTGTGAACTTTGTTCTATTACTTGGGTTTTTTAAACTCATTTTCTCACTGAATGATTAGCACATCAGAGAGCAGAGAAAATTAGATGCAAAGGTTTTGGTCCTGGTGACTTGGATATACTGAAGATACAAATCATACGTTTTGGAGACATTTTTATAAATATATAAAACTTTCCCAGTTCATCCTCTTGCTTCACATGGGATGAAATAGCATTTGTAGAGGATGGAAAAATAAAAGGGAAAAGGATGTGGGTACCTGGATAAAGGTAACCTCATGTTTGTTCTCTCAACTCTGTGACCAATCTAGGAGAACTTGGATAAAAGAATCGCAGATGGGTTAAGGGTTTGCTAATGTAGACAAAACCAGAGCCCTTTTCCCAGAAACCAAACCAAACCAAACCAAACAAAACAAAACGCATAAGAAGAATCTTAACAGGCATAAGAAAAATAATATGGCGTGTAGTGTATCTAATGATGTCCATCAACCTCACTCTGTTCTCCTGGGTCTCAGCATGGAAAAGGTAATGAATTTCATGTTGTTGAAAATGGAACACATATCTAGTCTATGAGTTTTCTGTGCATCAGCTTTGCATAGGATTAGGAAAGAGATCCTGTACACAGAAAAAGGGCCTCTACGTGCACATGCAAACAAACGGGACCCTCGGGAACGGGGAGTAAAAGCCAGAGGCAGAGTGAGATTCGGGTGAGTTAGGGCTCCCCATGGGGGACACTGCAGGTGGGTCCTTCCTAGGCCTGTGGCTGTGTCCAGTCCCAGCATATTGACAGTGGGGAGAACTTTTAATCAGCTTAGATTACATAGTTCTCCCCACATTGAATAGTCAAAGATCACTGCAGAAATCAAAATTATTATAAAAAAATCAAGTCTTTTATATACATGTTTATCACTTTATGATTTATATGGCAATACAAATAATAACCTTAGTTACTTGATAAATAAGGATAACAATTTAAGTTCAAATTTTAAGTTAAAGAGTCTAAGTATTAATGTATGGGCCAAATTCACATGTGACATAATTATACTAAAAACATTGGTAAATGGAAATTTATATTTAAGCAGTAGTCCTGATTTTTGTTTGTTAAACTGCTAGGTAACCCTTAATTTGATAATCTTTCCAGACAGTAGAAACCTACATTTTAATAGGTCAAAACTTTTTAAAAATCAGTGAAAACTTTATGATGGAAATTTATCTGAAGTGTCTTACATACTTTAATGATTTGAAAAATAAACTGTTCCTGAATTCAGATTAAAGTTTTTAGAAGATAATTATGAACATAGGGATGGTACTATTCCTCAATTCAGAGAAGAATATGGGGAAGTACAGAACTCTATCTCTACACTTTTGCTTCTAAGAGTTATGCGACTTAGAATGTAAGTATGATTAAAAGTTTGGAAGTTTTTAGCATCAAACTTATAAGGCAGACTTCACTCCTCTCAGTCTCTTGTGTGGCAAGAGTTAAGCAGAACTGGGGGGTAATAACGTTGGTGAAAGATGTGTCACAGTGGTCTCTGAATGCAATGAGAAGGATCTGGAACTGTGATGGGAAGTTATGGGATAATTTTAATCCAGAAAGTAACATCATTTAAAAAGGAACACTGTAGAAATTGGTTCTAGGATAGGAGGAATAAAAGAGAGCTGCATACAAAGCTGTTTTATAGTCTATTAAAGAAATAAATAGAATATTAAACTATGGAGAAAGTTTTCAGAATGGAAAAAATAGTTCTTATTAGTCTCCATTGCTAACATCTCTCTAAAGGTTAGGCTAAAATAAATTCAGGAATAAAATTGGCATGTTTAGTTTTTAATGAATTTTTTTTAAATTTAAAGAGAAAAAAACCACCAGAAAAATAAAAAAGCAAACAAGCAAACAAGAAGCAAAATCACAAAAACAAGATGACATCATCATCAACAACAAAAACAATAGCAATACAGGATTTCAAAACAAGATGATAGGAGTTTAACAATGATTGTTATATTGCATATTGCTGTCTTCCAAATAGTTGCTCAGATTACCAGACACAGGCCTGCAAAACTGAACAAACAATATGATCTTCCTTTGAGCAATTTCTTTCTCTTTCTCTGTATTTAATGTAAAGTTTGAATCTTATTTACTCTTTCAGTTTCTTACAATGATGAGACAATGTGTTTACACATGAGAGTCTGATTTATTTCACTTATGAGTATAGTTCCTCATCTTTTTAAAAATTTTTGCACATCAAAAGAAATTACCAACAGAGTGAAAAGAAAATTCACAGATTAGGAAAAGATTTTTACCAACTGTCCCTCAGGAAAAGCAGTTCTATCTAGAATGCTTATATAATTGAAAAATATCATGGCCCTGAAATTCAAAGACCCAATCCAAAAATGGACATCTGAGATGAATACAAAATTCTCAGGTGAAGAAATACAAATGGCAAATAAATATATGAAAAATGTTCAGCATCACTGGTCATTTGAGAAACACTGAGATATCATCTTATTCTAGAAAGAATGGCTAACATGAAGAAATCATCTAATAACAAATGCTGACAGGGTTGTGTGGAGAAAGAACAATTTTCCATTATTGTTGGGAGTATAGATTGGTACAAGCACTTTGAAAATCAGTGTAGCGATTCCTTAAATATCAGTACTTAGAAGTTCCATTCTACCCAACTATTGCTCTTCTGGGTATTTTCCCACAAGAATTGAAAACATCATACCACAGCAATATATGTGCACCCATGGTTAGAGCAACACAGTTTGTAATAGCCAGATCTTGAAAAAAATCCCAATACCCATCAACTGATGAATGGATAAAACAGATGTATTTTTATACAATGGAGTATTACTCAGGTATAAAGAATGATAAACTTGAGGATTTATAGGTAAATGGATGCAATAGAAACCATACTCACAAGTGAAATAAATCAGGTTCATATGTTTCTAATGAAATTTGAGGAATGAAAAGTTAAGTAAAGTTTACATATAATGTGTTCTGAGATGATAATGCTCAAAATCAGCTAAATTTCAAGAAGGAGAGTAAGTGTATTGGTAAGGTAAATGCATTTACTTATAGACATAATGAATTTTAAATGCTGGTAGAACATTGACAGATATCAGTACTATAATTTGGGCTTGGGAAATTCTGGGTTTAAGGCAAATGTAAATAGATCAGTTAGCTACATAGAGAAATAATGTGATATTCATTAATACTCAGCATTTATGTGAAAATTGGAATTGGTTTTGAAAGATCATCTTGGCAGTTAAAGAGCAATTAAAAGAAGGCTAAGCATGTGAAGGCCATAAAGAGAAGAAATGACCAGGGAAATTATAAAAGACACAGAATGAATTTTTTCAAACAGGAGAAAGATATTCCTAAGATAGGAGGATTTGTGGTACATACAAATATCAAAATACATTTAAAGATTTAGATGTAGAATGTTATTATAAACAATGCTTTCCATCCCTCCATGAAGTCAGAGACAAGACTGCTTTTGACAACAAAATTTTTACTTTAGTTAAATGGTGTCCTTGAATATAGTTGTAAAATGTTAGAATTCCCATATGTTGAAGGCATTGATAAGAGATAAGAAATAAATAATCAATAGGTATCTCTGTATAAAAGAAAACTCTAGATGGACATGATAAAATGGTAGAAAATGAAAACAAACATGGAATACAGAAGTTTTGAGATATAAATAATGTTAGGAATGAAAGTAATGGGGTATATATAGCAGCAAGATATGCAATACGATTAGAATCATTAATAATTTAAACATGGAAGCATTTTAGGTGAAGGCAAAAGTACTTGACTAACCTGAGGAGGCCATGAATGTAAGTTGAGGTAACTATTATTGAAACAGTATTTATTCTTACAGAATTTGAAATCCTTCATATTAATGACAGAGTAGGTATACACACATGGAATGAACCATGGTGTGTAAGTCTTCGAAGACTGTGAATAAGTAACTAGGAGCTCTGTAAGTGTTAGAGACGAGGAGGGAGCCGTGTCACGAAGGCATTCAACGGAGTTGAGATTAAATGAGAGTAGATGTGTGATTACAGAAAACAGATGTTGGCAAAGGAGGAAGCACCATCTTACCTTCTGATTCTGAGGTCCTTGAAGAGTAAAGGAGGAGTTAAATTTTATTGGAGATATCTCCAGGGAAAGTAGTGGGTTTTTTTTTTTTTGTATTTTTTGAAGAGCCTAATTTTAGTCAAGAGAAACAAATTAGAGATGAACTCAGATCCTCAGTGTGCAGAATAAAGGATGAACAGCCTTGAGTATTGTAGGGATGAGAAAAGGAGAAGAACTTTAAAAGGGGGAATGGTAGTTTGGGAGGGTATCACAGTTGGTAGAAATATAAAGAATACAAAAACTTAATTGATTTCACTTGTGTGCCTGTGTGTGTGTGTGTGTATGTGTGTGTGTGTGTGTGTGTGTTGCTGTAAATCAAAATCAGGCCTTGGTGGATCCTAAGCATATGATCTACCACTGATCTATCACTCCCAGCTCAAGAGGAATATCTATATCTATCTATATATCTGTATATATATCTATATCTCTATATATCTATATATCTATATCTGATAGGTTTAAAAATGTCTTTCAGCTGCGTTGCAGTGGAAGAGTACAGAAGCAGAGTCCAGCAGGTGTCCTTATTTGGGGAAACTGAGGAGTCAGCCCTGGAATCCCAGAGAAAGTCATGAAAAGGCAATGGTACAGACTGGAGCTCCTCCAAAGGAGCAAAATAAAAGCCTTTTCTTCTTTCTTTTTCTATTTCATCCAAACTACAGGTCTATTTTTTGCTGCCACCCAGCCCCAGGGTAGGACTTCCCTCTTCAGTAGGTCATTCATAGTGACACAGCCAGAATCACGTTAAACTAATCCATGGGGTGTTTCTTATTCAAGGTGACAGCACAATTAACTCTCACAGTAATTGCTTCATTTTTAAAAATATATTTCTAATGAAGAGTTTCAGTGTTGATGAAACCCGAAGGTTTAGGATCCTGCTGAAAAAACTGTCACCTTTGGTCAGGAATGAAGGTGCAGATGGCAGAGCTGAGAGACCTCAAGTGCTAAAACCTGTGTGTAGGCAGGGACTCTAAAGCAGAACAGACTCAAGTGGCCAGGGAGACAATAGAGAAAGTACAAACTGAGCTCTCAGATGGCAGAAGGAAATGTATGCATACACTTCATGAACAGAGAAGCATCTTTGAATTTATAAACTTTTAATTACTTTTACTTCATCAAATATAAATTTCTATATCTTTAGTAATTTGACATCTGGGTTATAAAGATAGACAGCTTACTCTGTTAAAAACTGTGCCTGGGCTTTACCTGAAAAGTGGGAAAATAAAAATGCCCATTACTGGACTAATCTACAGCACATGAAGAACACAATTCGCTTGAACTTTTGTACTGAAAGGGATATTCTTTCTTGTTTTCAGTTTTGGTTTTGTTTTGTTTTGCTTTGTCTTTCATGGATAAACAAGAAGCTCTTAACACATATATGGCACAAGGCAATTTTGCCACCTTGCTCACATGGAGACTTGCTTTACACTGGCGTTTTTTAATGGCATAATGATGGTTGGTAGAATAATTGATAGGTTTCACCAATTGGTCAGCTGTGTGGAGAGAAGCTTTCCTGTTAAAATTAATTCATCCATGAAGGACCTTTGAATGTGCTGCTTCCATAGGGTGGGTGCTGTGAAGATGTATTTTTCTCAGACCCTAAATGAAGAAGTTCTTGGGTTATTTTTTCATTCAGAACAAGCTAAGGGGTGATAGGCAACTGCCTGTACAAGGAGAACACACGCTTTGTGAGTACTAATTCTCTTTTTGTTTTGGGACCAGATGCCATCTCTTAGTGACTGGCAAACCAGACTGATCTTATTGATCATCTAAGAAGTTTTAAAAATTATTTGGACCCAAGGTTGCATTTAGAAATTTTGATTCATTATATCTTGACTGAGGTATGAAATTTTTCTTTGCAATATGCTCCAGAAAGAAATAGTTCAAGGATGAGGATTACCATTCTATATCAGCAGGTCACAGTTTTGGTATGGGATTGGGAGAGAAAATGGAAATTTTCAATTAATTCAAGTAAATTACGCATTCCCAAGCTTCCCATCTCAAAATGAAAATCACTGCTCTATACCACTTGCTAGAAACAGCTATTTATCTATTCAGGTTGCATATTTTGAGATTGGATTGCCTACAAATACTTATAAGAGTTAAGTGGTTATTGCTTGACGTGATAAGATATGCAACTAGGAGGCCAGGGATATGATTCAGCAATACAGGGCCTGCCTGGCAATCGCAAGGTCCTGAGTTTGATCCTTGGTACCAAGAAAAAGAAAGAAAGAAAAAAGAAAAGAACTAGTGGCATTACCTTTCCTGCTCATGTTTCCTCCTTTTAAAGCATTAAATACTTCCTAAATTACTTGTTCTCAAGTCACATGCACCACGCTAGAAGATCATCTGTCTTAGGAACTCATTCCACGTTCTTCAGTCAAACCCATTTTTCCCCCAAAGTAGAATGGTATGTATGAACCAGAGCCTGAACACTTAGTAGACTGTCTGTTAGGTTGAGCTAGGCAAGGTTTGGTGCAATGGTTAGAAAGTTCTTTAAGAAATCCTTAGCTCAAGATGCCACAGAAGTAGAGAGAGCACAAATAGGAGAAAGGGGATAAAATTCAGATCTAAGGTCTAGCAATCAGGATGAAGGATGAAGTGGCTGCATTTCACTCAGCAAAACAATTGATAGTGGATGCTGTGAGGCTGACAGAAAGCTATTAAAGGATAATCAGAAATGAAGCAAAATACCATAAATTAAGACAGAAATTTCAATATTTCAATCTGCTCACATGTATATTAGACCCATATCTGTCTGTCTGTCAGTCTGTCTATCTATCTATATCTATCTTTTTATATTAGGTACTAGGGATTGAATCCAAGTCTTCACTGAGCTACCTCATGAATCTTTTTATGTGTTTATTTGAATTTTGAGGCAGGGTACCCTGAAATTTCTAAATTGCCCAGGCTGGGCTTGAACTTGGCATCTTTCTGTCTTAGCCTCCCAGGTTACATGTTCTATAGGTATGTTACCACCATACCTGGCTAGTAGAGCTATTTTTAATTACTGTTTAGTAGATTCCTTGGATTGGATGCAAAATTAATGAAGACATCATTACAAAGAGAAGCTTTGTGCGTAACTCAATTATATGTTTTACCACTCATTCTCCTCTTCATGAAATCATCACATGGAGAGCAAGTACCTGCTACCTGGATTTCTCTTTTACCTTGGCTGCCTAGTGTTGATCTGCCTTATTTAATAATATCACTCTGATTTCCTTTGAGAAATTGTTCCTTACAAGGTAGTAGATGCATGAGTGGGTCACTACTTATACCCTTAATGGTTATGGTTATGGTTAGGGTGATGGGCATGTTGCCAGGAAGACCAAATGGAAGCATGGAGGTATTTGGTAGCTTGCTCTTTCTTTCTTTCTTTCTTTCTTTCTTTCTTTCTTTCTTTCTTTCTTTCTTTCTTTCTTTCTTCCTTCCTTCCTTCCTTCCTTCCTTCCTTCTCTCTCTCTCTTTCTTCTTTCTTCTCTTTCTTTCTTTTTTGGGGGGCAGAGATGAGATTTATCCATGAACTTGCTGAGGAAGGGCGGGCCAGTGGAAGACTTCAGGAGCGCAAAGCCCACCACTCTTCCAGGGGACGGCGATTTGGGATGTAGTTCACCCCGCAACCATCAGGAATGAGGTGCTTCTAGGCCACCATGTCTTCAAATTCGTCTGCATTGAACTTGGTGAAGCACCACTTCTTGGAGATGTGGATCTTCTGGCACCCAGGGAACTTGAACTTGGCCCTTCCAGGGCCTCGATCACATGCTGCTTGTTCTGCAGTTTGGTGAAGATAGACATGATGACCTGTCCAACGTGAACCCTAGCCACTACTCCCAGGGCTTCCTAAAGGCACCGCCATGCCGGGCTGGAGCCTGGACTGGGGGTGGCAGGCGGTCAGATACAGGAACACCCACCAGAAGCAGTGTCTCCAGGGTCCTTTGGGGCAGGCTGTATGAGCTGGTATTCCACCCAGGAGGCTGGGGCTGCAGCCACTGCACACCGGACACCCACCAGCAAAGGTACCCGGTCAGCTTAACAGACTGCAGCTCGGTAGCTACTTTTCTATAAGAAATAAAAGCCACTGTTAGGAAAATGAAGCTTGTAGTTTCAGCTCCTGAGCTCAGCCATTTCTCAGAGTGATATAACACGGACTTTCCAGAGATGTGAGCCAATGATCTCAGTCTTTCTGAATTTCTCTCTCTCTAGCTTTTTATATCTGGTAAACTTGAATTGGGGTTTCTAATGCCTTCAACAGATAGAATCATAATTAAAATTTCCCAAAATCTTACTGAAAATTATGTTTGCTTATGGCTCAGATTTAGCAGATAAGAAAAGCCTTTAGAAGAATGTTGATAATAATTACTTGAAGAGTGGATTCAAGTAAAGGTATTTAAAGTAATCATGAGAAAATGTGCTGAAATATCACTTGAAGTTTATAAATATCAAGGAAATAAAAAAAAAGAAAGAAATGGGTAAAGAAACAGAAAGAAGCAAGAGAAAATACAGAAGACAAGTAGAGATCTTTGAACTACCCGCTAAGAAAAGCTAATATGAAACCATGTGATGGAAGGAGCTTATTATCATTCTAAATGTTAATGGCTATTTGTTTCAGTTCCTGCCTTTCACATTTAGACAGAAACATAATCAGGGATATAGATAATTTGCTTTCTATTTAGTAGCTTAGATATTAAATGAAATGAACAGATAGATGAGAAAAAAGTGAAAACGTGTTAAATATATTGAACAACCCATTATTAAAAATTATTTGACATAGCATGAAATCTTTATTATTAGCTCAGTCTGATAACAATTATTAGAATGTTTCTCCCAATACTGAGTCTAACTCCGTACAGTCACTTAGTCTGAAAGCTCTGGGCTCCTTGAGTTTGGAGTGTTGTTTGTACGAGGCCGACACAATGCAGTGAGAAGGTGACACGGACTGGTGCGTAATAAGGAATGTGGTGCAGCTAACCTTAGTCCACTCATTCTTCATCCTACCTGAGCTGTCGCTAGATTAATAATTTGTGGCAGAAGTCTCAGCTTGAGGCTATTCATGTTCATTGCTTGGGTTCAGACATATCCATACATGCCCGCAGAGTTGGTAAGATAACTAAAAGATGCTTATTGATAAGCAAAACTAATGGAATTCACCTCACAATTCCTCAATGCACACGGTAATTTGGGAAGAAAGATTCAGAGTGAACCCCGAGAGTCAGTGTGTCTATTCTTAACCTCTGGGTTATGGCTATGTATTCCACAAATACAAGGATACAAATAGAAAACCTGTCATAGCATAAAACTCAACACAAGAATAAATCACGAACTACACAGAATTTCTATCTTTGTCCAGAAGTGGAAAAGTCATGGGAGAAAGATAGAGGTATTGTCATTTACCTCACTACAGCCTACTCAGCACAAGGCAGTTTTGGGGGTTTAAAAAGTGCACCTGTGGAAACTATGGTCAACAGAAATAACTGTGAAGTTAAGCAGTTAATAGTTGACCTGGCAGACACCATAGCATTCGGGAGTAATAGTGGTGGCAGCAGCAGCAGCTGTAACGGCAGTAGCATGTGGTTAGCAAAATTAGAGTTATTGGAGGAGGTATTTGTGCCCAGAATAGTGGTGGAATACTGTCTGCATGGTTGAATCTAGCAGAAGACAAAGAAATATCAGGGAACAGCAGAGATGAAGGTATTTCCATCAGATGGAAAACACTATTCATGTTGTCAGCCCTGTTTCTTCTCATGGTTTGTGGACAGAAACGCGCGCGCGCGCACACACACACACACACACATTTACAGAGTTAATTCTAACTTATAGTTCTATTACAAAGTGATTTTTAATTTCTATGGGGGTTGGAAAGCAAAATCCTCCGCCTACCCATTCAAATTAAGTGCTGGGTTTTCAACCCATGTAGACAAACAGTTGTCAGTCATAAGAATATCAGGCGCTAGTAACGAGGAAAAATCTGTTCTTCTCATTCCCTATTTTCCTAGAGCAATGAATTCACATAATGCAACTATGACATTGTAAAGACAAGTCTATTAAAATATGAATTATGGTTAGTCTTTCTCTTATGTCGGTTCATTTAGCATAATAGTTGCAATTGACCTAAGTAGCAGATAGTACATTTTATTCTAAGAGTTTGAAATTAAAATAGATTGAATGATTTTCTTGTATATATCATTGTTGAAGCTTTTGTTGCACTCTGAATTAATACAAATAGCAGCAATAACACAACTGGATGCACCTGGCAGGTATTATTGGATTTATCCCAAGCTGCTTTTTCATAATTGGACATTTATATCTGTGTAACTAAAGCTCAGTCAGGTTTAATGTTTAAATATCAGAATGTTTAAAAAATCCAACTACCAGAAATATAATCAATAGGCCAGACAAGGTAAAAGGCTGTGATAGCTGGTAATATATCATTTTTCTGAAAGGTGTTCTGGCAGCATATATCAAGAGCCACATGCTTTTGATCCAACAATTCTCTTTCTAGGATGTATTCTAAGATTAAAGATGTGCATAAAGATTCTGCCAAATCCTATTCATTATAGTATTATATAGTCAAAAAAGTGTGAATAACTTTAATATCTGATAACAAGCACTTGCAATTGCAAAACTCTATATATTAGCTAAATTTCAAATTAGTTTGATCACACTTTCTGTTTCCATCAAAATGCAAATATGGAAGTTCACAAATGTTTGTAGTGGAATGAGTCGTTTTAGCAAAAGGAACTTTGTTAAAAGCCACCCTAGGGGTCCCCTCACCCTTATTCCAATCACATTCTCTCCATCTCTAGACATCACCACCATCTGAACCTTTGCAGCCATTACTTCTTTGGTCTTTATTGGTTTTATCATCCAATCATTCATTCTTGGACCCTATGGCTTAGTTTCACTTGCTAACATAAACAGAAAAGCAAAGGAATGTCACTATGTCTCCCAAGTCTTTTGTAATTAATTTCTCTTGTGATTTTTATATGTTCTTGTCCTTACAATTTATATATCAATGATCCTGTAAATATTTTGATCTGTAGAGCTTTCTGTGGTGTGAATTTTATAGGTTACATATTTTTGGTGTGTTTCATCTTATTTTTCTGGTTTCTGAATTTCCTGCAAATACTGGATGCAAAGTCATTTTCAAGTTTAAGTCAAATACCTTTGGCAAGCCTTTGGAGACTATTGGTTTCTTTTATTAATAGATCATAGTATCAGATCTATTCACATTTTATGATGTTAATAGTTATTGCTCATGGTTAGCTTGACTTATTTGAGATTATATATTAGTTATATTCTATCAATCCCTTTCAATTTATTAATTTAAAATCTATTATAAAGTTATTTATTGAATCTACTGTTTGTTTACCAAGTTACTTGTTCCTGTAGGAGAAACAGGATTATTTCTCTTATTTTCCACACTGTACTTTTTGTGATTTTTTAAATACTATTTCTCCAAAAGATTTGTGCATATAATAATCATCAGTGCATATATAAACATCAGTGCTCATGCTAATATGCCTGTAGTTATTGAGTTATTGTGGTTATTTAAACTCTTTTGCTTGAAGACTGTTCATGGAATTCTCATTAGAAAAATAATCAACAGTACTTTGAATACGGATACCTGTAGTGATCTTTGTAGTTGAAAATTAGTTTTCCTGAATTGGGTTACATTTTTTCTTGAGATTTTTCCATTTTCTTCTGCTATAAAATACTGAAAAATGAGATGATGATAAACTGATTTTCTATCTAATGTCATGTACTCATTTTTCTTAGATGTTCTAAAATTTTGTTTCTTTTTAAATTTAATATTATGCATCTTCTTTGAAGTCCCTTTCTGAAGTTTTGTATTTCTAAATTTTACCCTGAATTCTGAACATTTAGAAGGTTTTCTTATTCTTATGTCTGTTATTCTTTTGTACTTTGTTTTGTTTTCTTGATGTTAAAATTGTGCATAGCATACATTTTGCCATCTAAAAAGGAATAAAAAATTCTAATGTTATATGAATGAGGAAATGTGGTCTGGGATAAATTTATGTTGGCAGCATCATACCAAACTTCTAGATATTCTAAACTAATTTGAAAGACACCAATATAAAATGTCCTAGAAATTATATATTCCTGGTTATGCAATTAATATATTAATGGTGAGGATACATGTGAAAATTTTGAATAAAGGTGTTTCATATGCATGAAACATATTAAATACAATCAACTATCCATATCTCTTCATATTATTTATCCAAATTGGCCAAAATAAATTGCTGGACTTTTACCATTGTTAAAGTGAGGATATGTTCTAAGTAGTCACAGATAAATTTATAAGTTTTCATCATCTATATTATCATTAAAAGATTTTGTATGGAAATTTGGTGGCTTTATTCTTATTTTAGACTCTTTTGAAATAGTTCCCCTCATTATTATCTTCATTTTTCAGATTCTATTGGTACTTTCTGTTTAAATTTAAGTTTTTCTCCTTAAAGTTATTTGAAAAATAACTACCATGGAAAATGATTGTCTAAAGAAAATTTTTTATTTTTCTATGAAGAAACTTTATGTTTTATAGTGGTCTTGAACTATGACATTATAGTCAATTTTAAGTGTTCTTTTTAATAGTTCAATGTAACATTTGTCTGAAATTTTGGAGGTTGATTTTTTTTGTGGGATAAATTATTCTGAAATATACTGAATTAATTCTTATGTTCTAAAGAATATTAATAAATTAACTTATTCAAAATGGAATCAATAGCAATGTTTCTGTTAGAAATATTACTCTGTCTAAACAATTCTAAGATGTAGTATGAATATGAATAGTTTTGTAAAACCAATACAAGGCCATGAACTTTGCTTTATAGAAAAAGTCTTTTCTTACAGATGAAGAAACACAAACAGCAAAGACAGAAAACAATAATAAACCACTTGATGTCTATATTTCCTGGCTGATGAAAACATTCTTGATAGTGGCAGATTTCTCTGCTGATTCACAATATAAGATGTGAAAAACAATTTTATAAATCCAGGAATGCTTAACCTTGAAAAAATAATGTGTTAGAGTCAATTGGGGATCAACTGAAGGAGACATGAGCTAGCAATCAATGAATAGCAGCTGTAAGGGAATCATTCTTCAGTCATATGTGGCATTTTGGATATAACACAGAACCTAAAAAAATTGATTGCTGATTTTCTTGAAGAAGTCAAGATATTTCTTTAATTACTAAATATCTAAATACATTGTGTGTGTTTCAGAGAGAGAGAGACAGACATACAGAAAGAGAGATTTCTACATGCTACATATTATAAAACTCTGGTTTAAAGTGCCTGATTTTCTATTTAAAAATGAAGTCAGTGAATGGATTTCCCTGACTTGTTTAAACTGTTTCTTTCCTAGGCCAAATAAACTGTACTTTTCCCTGAATTTTCTGACTCTACTCATTTTGTATCTAAGAATGAGTAGTAGAGGAGTTATTTTGTTCCACACATCTTATTTTTATTCCCTATTCTTCTTTTTTTTTTTTTTTTGGTCTCAGAACCACCCAAGTACTCATAACATATAAGTCCTCTATTACCTGCAGAATATCAAGTTTTCTCTTTTTCTCCTGTTTTCCAGTGGTCTTACATAAGGCTACTCCATACTGAAACCAGTTTACTTACTAAATGCAATTTCACAGGAAATGCATAAAAACTTGACATAAAATATAATAGAACTCACAAAATTCAACAATGAGAAGATAAGTTTCTCAACTTAAAATAATAGTCAAAAAGCTTAGATACCTGAGTAAAAACCACAGAAAGCAGCTAGGAATATGAAAATCTTTCACTATAATTAGCCCTGCAAAGATGTGTGTAAATGGAAAATAAATATATAGTCACAGAATTAAATGAAAAAAAGTCAGTTTTGCTAAATTACAAAATTTTACAAAATTTTCTCTTACATTTTCTTCTGTTAGTTTTGTGCTTTTGTGTTTTACACTTGGACTCATGATCTATTGCTTATTTTTAAATTTTAAATCACAAACAGAATTCATGCATATTTATCATGTACAGTAATATGTTTTGAAGTATGTCCGCATTGTTCAATGCCTTAATAGAACTCATTGTAAAAAGCATTAAATTATATACTTATGATTTTTTGGTAATGAAGACACTTAAAATCTACTTTGATCAATTTTTAAAGTATAATATATTATTATTAACCATAGTCAGTTTAATTTTTGTGGAAGATATAAGTTTTATGTACATAATTTAGATGACCTTGACTTTGGTGATATCTTTTTATAAACAATACCAGAAGCAACACTAAAAAAAAAGAACAGAATTAATTGAAATTCATTAAAATAAAAAATATTGTCCTCTATGAAGAACATTCAAGAAAATGAATAAAACAATACACAGATAGGGTGAAAATATTTTCAAAAGACATAACAGTTGAAAAATTGTTACTCAAAGTATACAAATAACTTTTAAAAGTCAATAAGAAGAAAACAAGCTTCCTGATTAAAAAAGGTCAAGTGCTTGAATAGATATCTTACCAACATGTTATATGAGTAGCAAATTAATAAAAGAAAATATGTTCCAAATCATAGTCTTTAGAGAAATGCAATGAAATATCACTGCAGATCAATTAGGTGTCCAGAATTCAGAACATCAGAGCCACCAAATCCTGGCAAGGTTGTAAAGCAACAGGAACTCTCATTTATTGCTGGTAGGAAACAAAAACGGTACAACCATTGAAAGATTTGGTATTTACTTATGTGTAACTTAAAAATAGGTCTACCAAAAAACCTCCATAAATGTTTTTAGCAATTATATTAATTTTGCTTAAACTTGGAAGCGATTAAGATGGTCTTAAGAAGATGATTTGATACATAAATCATGGTACAACCACACGATGGTGTAGCAGTCAGTACAAAAATTAATGTACTATCAAACTATGAAAAGAAATGGAACAATCTGATGCATACCAACAAGTTAAAAAAGCCAATATGGAGGGCTATGTATTGTGATGTTCCAACTGCATGACATGATAGAATAGGTAAAATTATACAGACAGAGAAAGAGCAGTGGCTGCCAGGTTGTATGTAGAGGGAATGATGAGTAGGTACAGTTCAGTGGTTTTTAAGGTAATGAGCCTGCCTTATCTGAAAAAGAATGGATAAAGTTATTGTAAATTTGTCCAAAACCACAGAATGGTAATCAACCTACTGTGAAGTATAATGCAAACTGTGTTGTGCAGGGCAAGGGGTAAATGGGAAAGATCTCCACTCCCAGTCTGCTGTGAACCCAAAACTGCTTTGAAAAAGTAAAGCTTATTAACATTTAAACCTGAATTACGCTGAACAGTAATAAGAACTTAAGAACCTTTGTCTCAAGATATGTCAGTAAACAATATTCTTTAATTAAGTGTGAACTTGCCTGAAAATGTGGCAATATACCCAGATAACTTGGATGACTTTAGATTTTATATGGCAGACAGATACTGATCCAGGCCTTCTAGGATTATTGGATGGAAAATTTTCATGTACTCAAAACTCTAGAAGCCAGAAATCCTCCATAATTTGTCTGCTATGATAAGCTCGTGTCAAGTTCAGGGCATGAATGGAATTTTGGTCCATTTTTGTCTCATGTGGTTGTTTGGAAACAAACTCACCCTGGTTATTTCTCCATTTTCAAAACCTGTATTAGAAGTACATGTGCTTAGTAACTGCAGTATTCTTATATTTCTTCCTGTCTAGTGGAGCAGAGACTTATTCCACAGTGTCATTATTTTCACTAGTTATTATTATATTATGAAATAAATATCACTGTCCTTGGTGGCTCTTGAACTCCAATTTTTATCTCTTCAACCATATGAATCAACTGCAAAATCTAGTACTTTGCTTTTTCTTTGGAATATATACCTTTTTGTAGCTTGTATAAGACCTTATTAGCATTGCTTGAAAAGGTCTTGCTCACCTTTATATGCTTTCTTTCTTTTCTCTTTCTCTCCTTTTGGAATTTTGGAACATCAAGTTCTGAAGGTAATGTTTGTTCTTCAGACTTGGGTATTTTTTAATGCAACATTGTTTGTGGAAGGGTGGTTGAGGGATGTTAAAATGCCAAAAAAGTTACTTTTTGCAATTAAACTCAGTATCTGTACATCTGTTCTTATTTGTTGATTAGCACAAGTTGCTCTGTGAATATCACACAAATGCCCTAGATCCACTGAGTGTTGGCTGAGTTGCCTCTCTCCACTGTGACTGCCACCTCACTAACTCCGTAGGATCCTCCCATCCTTGCCAGCATTTTTCTGCAAGCTGCTAGTTTAGAAAGGAGCCAGGGACAGAAAGAGTTTAAAGTAGGTCCAGGCTGCAGTGCAAGCTGTCCCACCACTTGGGTCTTTATGAGTCATCACACCTTTAT
Source organism: Hydrochoerus hydrochaeris (assembly GCA_004027455.1). Lineage (NCBI taxonomy): Eukaryota > Metazoa > Chordata > Mammalia > Rodentia > Hydrochaeridae > Hydrochoerus > Hydrochoerus hydrochaeris. The sequence goes on along the minus strand of PVLA01003291.1, from coordinate 148,194 downwards.
GAGTCATCACACGTCTCTTGCACACAGAGATGTTATATGGAGCAACGGGTAATCACTAATAAGGTCCCTAGAGTTTGGGAATAAGGTGCTTCATCTTCTGTGGACAGTATGTTCTTTGAATAGGGCTAAATATTTGGAGTAGCTGAAAGCCTGAATACATCATTATTATACATCATATAATTTGTTAAACTTTTCACGAGAGCTATGTTGATAATTCATTGACTGTTACAATTCAATGTGCACTGTACAATTTCATTATGAGATAGAAAGACTGTATATCAATCATTGTTTAAACAAGTGCAAAAGACTCCAGAAAGTGGCATGACCAATCATAGCTTCCATTTTCCTCACTTTACAGCCTCTTTCCTCAATTCACAACTCTTGAAGCGTTTCCTATCAGGTGTACCTGGGAAGGAAAATGTGCAAGGCTCAGTTACAAATGGCATTGTGTGCTTTGTAAGCATCTTGCAGAAGTGGATGGTGACAGTCATTCTTTTATGCTCAAGAATATTCCCAGCTCAATCAAGCCCCAATAGCATATCTGAGTGTCACATTTGATTGTAGAAAGAATGAGATGTGCAAAATATATACGAAAAAAAATTTTGAACTTTTTTTTTTTCTTCTATCTTCTTGTAGATTTGGATAAAAGAAGGGTAAGTTTCATGTTTTAGCACATGAATGTTCACAGATGCATATAATTTAGTAATATACACACAGTAATTAAAAAACATGTGTGATATAGACTGCATTATTCTTAAAACAAAATAAGTACAAGAAATCATATTAAGAGAAATGAGTCTTAGAAAAACAAGCTCGGTATTTCCTCCAGTCAGTGTAAAAGGGCTACTTTTTGAATGAAAAAGCCAAATCAGAGTTATGAATTAAAAACTGGTGGTCAATTTAACACCAGATGAATTAAATCAGCATGGTGCTGATTAGAGATGGCCCAGCTGAGGAAAGTTGCTAACATAGAGACATGGAGAAGAAAAGTGAGGCATTGTGGGTTTTCCTAAGGGTCATTGTTTGGAGCCATTGGTTTTGCTGGAGAAGCTCGTCATGCTGACTTCCCTGATATGAATTTGGCCATTATCATCAGAGGAGCTTGGGACCTTGTTGAGAGTGGCTGTGGCTGACTTTGGGGGAGCTCTGCTCCTTACCTTGAGCGTTGCTTCTTTCCTCCAGAGGGGAAGATGTGTGCTGTTTAATCTCCAAGAGAAGCTTGTTATGCTGGCTTCCTGACATGTACTGGACTGTTCTCATCATTGGAGGAGCTTGGAACCTTATTGTCACTGAGGAAAGCTGTGGTACTTTTCAGGTCCTTATTTTGAGTGCCACTTCTTGGCTTCCATATAGAAATCTCAACCTACTAGCACAGATCCTTCATCCTGCTGGCATAGACTTTCTGGCTTCCACTACTGATCTTTGGGCCTTCTTAGTATAGATCCATAAGGCAGACTTGCATGAGTCATTGTTATGGGCTCTGGGTCTCCAGTTGGACTCCTGGGAGGCATGGTCATGGGCTCTAGGTCTTCAGCTGGACTCAGGCAGGACATTGTTGTGGGATCCAGGTCCTCTGCTAAATTTTCTAGGTCTTTCATGTTGTGGACAGATTTCCTGCACTTTCTTGTATTTAACTCTGGGTGACCATCATACAATAATATAAATTCTATGTCCTGTATTGTTCTCCTTGTAACCCCTGACTACAACAGTCAGGGAACATCTCCATTATTAACTTTTTCAAAGTCATATAAACTTTTTCAAAGTCATATTTAGAGTTTCCAGTAGTCATGAAGAAATGTGCAAAATGTTGAATGCCCCCCTTTTAATAAACCTTGTTTAAATATTCAGGGTTTCACTGGTTTGATGAGTTTCTGCAGCTTTATTTAGTCAGATATTTTTTCTTTTAGATCCCAGAACATAGCTACAGTGTTGTAGAATGAACTGTCACAAGTTCTTTCAAGCTTAATTTTGGTTCATTTTAATATAATCCCATTTGTTTTAAAGTTCTTCCTCACTTTCTGAAACAACACTTTATACTATATCTTCTAAGTTCCAGGACTAGAATTCCTTGTTCTCTAAGAAATTTTGAAGTGGGGAGTGCTCCTATTTAGACATCAGTGCCTCTAGATTTTTCAACATCCAATATATTGAATATTACGTGTTGTTGAATATGAAGGTTTAAATCACAAATTCATATCAGTATCACCAGTTTAAGTCCAGTGTTACAGGTTCTCTAATTTTGCATTTCTTCTAGGTAACTTATTTCTCCTTCAGGATAAAATTGAAAGTAATATAATATATTTACACAGTTCTGAAGTCCTAGAATGATCGTAAAATATCTTCACAATTACTGTAACAAAACTATTACCCATAATGACCTACTAATTAAAGTCTGATGACTCCATTTTTTTTTTATTCTGAGAACATATTCCAAGGGGAAAACAGAATATTGTGTTTTGTGGTTATCAATTTTAAGACAGACTTATTTATTTTTATTTGCACATTTAAAAATTAAGGCTCATTTTTTTTAATTTTTTGATTTGCTTTTAGTTTGTAAAGCACTACTGATTCAAAAGTCATAACTATACACAACAGTATACTGAAAGACGTTCCACTCTCAGTCCACACATTTCTGCGCTTGTCCTACTCATTTCCGGGAAATGATCGCTTTCTTAAATTTATTATACTTCATATACTTTCTTTGTTTTAAAAAAACAATTTTAGCTGGGGATTTAGCTTAGTGGCTTAAGTGCCTGTCTGGCAAGCGTGAAGTAGCGAGTTTGATTCCTGGTACCAAAACAAAACAAAACAAACAAACAAACAAAAAATGCACAAAAGAAACAACTTTTCACATTCTTTCTGACATGAAAGGTAACACTATTTATTACTTTTGACATCCTCTCTCCCTTGGTATTTATATGTCTTTTTATTTTTCATGTACTCTGTATATGGTTTTTTCACTCTTCCAAATAAGTCTTTTACCTTTATTGATCTTATTTATACTTTTGGTTTTAAAGAGCCACTTCTGTTCGTTGTGAGATGTGCTTGGATTTTTTTCATCTATGGGGATGAAATTTTCACTTCTTAATTTTTCAGTTGATTGAAAATACTAGTATATGTTATAGCGTGAAACTTTTTCTAAACTGTTAAACCAATTTAATTGAGTGGATTTTTTGAAAATCTAAATTGTTAAAATTATAAACAATTGGAAGTGAGGTTATTTTTCTTCTGCATGTTTTATTTTATTGCAAAATCAAGAAGTTAGCTTTATAAATTATTTTGGCACATTGTAATCTATATTTTCTTTTGGAATAATATGTATGTTAAATCTTGTTTGATGGTTTTGTACAACTTATACCTAAGATGGTAGAACAGATATTTATTAGGAGAAATTTTGGAATTCTATTTAAAATATTTAAAGCATTATAGATAAATTCATATTGTTTATTTATTTTTATAAAGAAAATTCCATATATGGTTTTTATTTTATGTCAAATTTATAGGATTGAAGCTCAAGTATCATTTTAACATAATAATTATCTACAATGAAAATAGGGGCTCTCCTTTTCTTATTTTGACATCCCCTTTTCTACTTAATTGGTCATTTTCAAAATTTGTATATTTTATTTACTACTTAAAAACATTTATTAATGTTTCTTGTTTTCTAGTTCATTAGTTTTTTCTATTATCATATGGCTTTCTACTTGCTTCAGGGATGTGCACAAAGCTTAAGTCTTGTTATTTTCCTCAATGAATAGCTCATTTATTTTTAACGCTATATTTATTTTTCATTATGATATGTATTGATTTTACTGTTATTTTGTCCTAAGTATTACATTTCATTGATTTTTTTCTGATACTTGAAATCCTTGTGCATGTGTGTGCTTGATTTCTTCCAAATATAAACTTTGCTTTTTCCATAATTTTGTTATTGATTTGTAATCTTATTACATTGATGGCAAAGAAAAGGCACTGTACATTAAACTGCACTTTCTTATCTAACTTTTGTTTTGTTTTTGTTAATGATTTTATTTTAGGTTTAGCTTTATTAACTGTTAATAAAATTATGTAATTTTAATGGATATTTTTGCTAGCATAATTTGTAATTTCATAATTATTCCAAATATTATTTTAAAAATTCTAATTTTTGCTTTAGAGATTATCTTTAGAGATTACCAATGAAATAAACTAATCAGCCAAACGCTAATGAATTACAGGTTTCTCTTACTTTTCTCTTTACTGAGATGAAATACCTGACACCCATAATTAAAGGAGGAAAGATTTATTTTGATTTACAGTTTGTAGAGGATCCAGCCTATAGTTGCTGAGAAATAGTTCTTGGTAGGCAGAAGGCTGTAAGCAAGAGGTAATAGCAATTTCTTTCTGCCCCTTTTATATTCTATCTAGGATACCTTCTTAGGCTGGATGCCAAACCAATCAGTGAACTAATTTAGTAATCACCTCTTCATCTCAACATCACACACTCTAGATCCAACCATCCTTGAAGAAAACCCACCTACGACTGTATGAGGTTTCAGGCGGGCATCTAAAAACAAGCCCTAACAGATAATATTGAGAGGGGAGATTTTCTAATATTGATTGCTTATTAAATTTCAAATGTTCTACATGCTATCACACTTATTTTTTTAAGTAATTAAAAGATAGATATTACCATGTCTGTAACTAATAAGTAATTGCCTCATGGTCACAAAGGTAGTAGATTTACTAATTAAGTTTATATTTACTAACTTCTTAAATCACTATCTACTATTTGTCAATTACTCCAAATTGATCCCTTGAATTCTACCATAATCCAATGAATTATTTTTATTGATTTGTAAATAAAATCACACAGAAATGTAGCTATATATACAAAAGGCAAAAATAATGAGATGACTGGATGGTTGAAAAATTCTTTGTTAAATAAGCTTAGAGGCAAAGTTTTCAAAGAATGAAATTTGAACTTGAGTGAAAAGACATGGTGAAAAATTAAGAGAAATTAGTATATACTGTAACATGTTTAAAAGGTAATGTTTTAGGATGAAATACATTTGAAGCCAATAATTTATAAAATTTTGAAAAAATAACTGTCTATATTGTTTTACTGTCTATAGTAATATAGATGATGGTGTGGATCAATAAGCCAATGTAATAAACTTTTGCCTTTAATGTATATTTTTACTGGGCTGTTCTCTTGTAGTGGCTTTATATACTTAGAAACACTAAATTTTTAAAAAATATAGCTATACTGCCCAAAATTCTAAATATGAAAATTGGTTTTGGCATTCACTTGTCTCTTTATCTCTGTCCTCTAAGCTATGGTAAGTAAAAGAACTTTTTCTAGATTTTTATTTATATTTAACAGTGTATTTTAAAGTTCTTACAACTTTACTACAAAAAGAGACTTATCAGCCTCAGGCATTGAGTAAGGCTATACTGAAAGAAAACTTATTTTTTTATTTATTTCCTTTGTGATCATCTATCATTTTCACAGTTCAAAAATTCATGTATTGTTCAATGATTTGTCTTTTATCCTCTAATCCATTATGATTCAATCAGCAAAAATTTAGGTCAGACCAGTTTCCATCTGAGTATTGTACTGTGGTGCCATTGAAGGTCCCATGATGCTACCAATACAGGGCAGAGATTTCTAAATAGAGTCTGAGCTATGACAACTTAAAGTTGTTACATGAGTGTGTGAGATAACTGATTCCAAATGTAGTTTACCTGGCAGAATTAAGAAACATACAGTTGCCCTCAGTTTCCCCTATCCAGGGATGTGTACTATTGTTTTTTTTTTTTTGGCAATTTTTTTAGTTACTTTTCTTGTTACTGAGACAAAATACCTGGCTCACAGTTTGTAGAAGTTTCAGTTCATAACTGGCTGGCTCAAAGTTAGGGTAGTGTGGCAGGAGAGAAGCAGTTCAGAGCAGGCAGAAGACAGAGGGCAGCCCAGAAGCAAGTACCAAGCTACAGCTGACCAGAGCAGCACTCTTTCTGTACTTCTGGAGTTTTGCAGACTGTCTTCCCTTAGGTAAAGGAGCAGTCACATCCAGGCTGGTTCTTTCTATTATCTAGTCTCAGAATTAGGACAAGCCAGTCAGTGGACTAACTTAGTAATCACACACCACTGATTTCAGCATCATAATTTAATCCCAGGATCATACACTCTAGATCCAACCAGCTCTAAAACACCCACCTTTGACCACATGAGGCTTTGAGGGGACATCTAGACACAAGCCATAACCAGTGATGTTAGGCTGTGTGTTGTATCTCATTTCAGGGTTATTCTTTTTTCACAGCTACTGTTACTTGCATTCTATGATTCTCCTTTGTCAAATACTCTTATCAATCAGGAAATGTAAAAAAAAAACTTAGTTTGTAATCAAAGCACACCATTACCTACTGCCAATTTCAGGAGGGTATTGAAAGGCAACTTAAATTCAATATGACTAAATCTGAACACATAGTACACTCCAAAACATTAACGGTGTTATGCAGACCAGATCCATACAAGCTGTTTCTGCGTATCTTTCTCTATTATCTGATGCCCACTTTCCTTACTGGAATGTAATGTATATAGAACAAATGCTGCATCTGAATTGCTTAATATTACACCAATCCCAATCAAATTTCCTGGTCCATGGTCAGATATGCTGAAAATTGTGCATAGAATGCATTATTAATAACATAGCTTTTGTAGTCAGACAATCCTGGGTCAAATTCTAGCTCTTGAACTTATCAGTAAAGTTAATGAACATTCCCCACCTATTTTTAATTCTAAAATACATAAAAAATTTATGTATCTTGTGGGAATCTAGTAAACATTACATTGGAAAAATACACATTAAATGTTTGGAATTCAGTAATGTTGGCTCTTAGTTGAAAAACTCACAAAACTTTGGGGACTCCTCACTGGATGTGGTTGGTTTGTATGTTTCTATAATATACTTCTTAAAATATTGAAAAAATCCTTTCAATTTTTACAAGTTTTCAAGTGAAAATCTAATATATTTATATTAATTTTTTAGTCAGCTGGAAGAATATATACTTGCTAATGTGGAAAACTGATTGCAAATAAATGTTCTTTGTAAGTATATAGCTCAAAGCTGACATTTTATTTTATAGTATTATACTCCCTAATCAAGAAATGGAGCACTAATTTTGTTTGCTATCAGTATAAAATGGGTATTGTAAGTGAATATACAATATTAACTTATATGTTAAAGTAAAAATAGAAAGATATGAGAAAAACATTTATTATGAATCAGAAATTGTCTCAATCCTTGGGTCACAGTTTCAAATGTAAGATGATTTAAAAATCATTACCACACTGGAGGAAAGTCAGCCTCTTTCACAAATTATTCTGAGAAATGTGGTTATCCACATTCAGAAGCTTTACTCTAGACATATATCTTTCACTGTGTACTGAGCTAAAATAAAAATGAATAAAAAGTTAAATATTAAAACATAAAAACTTAATCTTCTAAAAGATAAAACAGTAAAACTCTTGAAGACATAAGATTAGGCAGAGACTTTCTTAACACAATCCCAACTGCACAAGGAAAGAGTACCAGCAATCAACAATTGGATCACATCAAATTGAGAAACTTCTGCACAGCAAAGGAAACCAATGGAGTAAAGAGACAACCTATGAAATGGAAAAGTATCTTGCCAACTACTCTGTCTTAGTTATTTTTTTCATTGATGAGACAAAATACTCAACATCCAAAGTTAAAAGTGAAAAGGTTTGTTTAGCTCATGGTTTGTAGAGGTTTCACTCCATAATCAGCTGGTTCTAAGGCAGGGTGGTGTGGTAGAGAGGCAACAGTTCATAGCTGCATAAGATAAAAAAGCATCAAGAGCAAAAGGGAGGAGCAAACCTCCTTTCCTCTCTAATACTGTATGCAAGCTACCCACCCTAGGCCAGGTATAGAACTCATACCCAAATCCCAAGATTAGATAATGAATCAATCGCAAACTCTAGATTTAGCTGCCTCTGAAAAGTCCAATCCCATGACTACATGAGGCTTTGAGAGGATACCTAAACACAACCATAACATTTATCCCCTGGTGCTCCTTAAGACTCATGCACATCTGTTTATGTAAAAGACATTTATTCCATCTCTAAGAGTTGCCAAAGTACTAATAGCTCCAGCATTGCTGAAAAGTCCCAAGTTCCAAGTTTCCTCTGAGATTCAAACAAACTCTTAGCTGTGAGCCCCTGTACAAATGAAAAGTTAAACATCTCCAATATTCAGTGGCACAATGTAAACATTTCCATTCCCAAAGTTACAAATAGGAGGATACAAAGGGTTGGGACCTAAGTAAGTCCTAAATTCATCAGGACAAACATTAATTCCTATACTTCCATATGCATCATTCAAGTCATGAGCTCCAAAAGGTTTTAGTGGCTCTATCACTTCGGCACTTCTGGTGGTTATAGCTTCCACAGCTCTTCTGTTGGGCCTAATTTGTTCCCTCTTTGCAGTTTTCCTTAGGTGACCCATATTCCTGGCTTTTCCAAACTTCTGGGGTTTTCAGTGCACCTTTGGATTCAACCTGACAGCTTCTCATACTGCCCTTTTAGGGTCACAAAGCCTGTCATTCCAGGCCTTTTTCTGAAATCTGTGTGGAACTCTTCTTAACCCTGTGACTCTTCCATTGTGCATTTACCTAAAACCAGCATTATAAGGATGATGCCAAGATCTGCTTTCTACTTTAAGCATAGTCTTTCACTTTTGCAGTTTTGAGGCTTAAAAAGATGGAGTCCTGTTGCTTCTTCTGATGTCCTCAGGCTATCTCTTATATTCTTTTGTTTCTTATCAGCAATCACAATCTCCTCTGCTCTATCTTTGCAGTCCAGACCTTTAATGAGGTTCCTTTCTGGCCAAACTCACAACATTTTAAGTCATTCTTATGGACTCTTTGTTATTCATTCTCAACATAAATGAGGCTAAATCCACCAACAATAGTTATGCCATGCCTCAACATTAGACTGTCTTTATATTTCTTCTGCTAGGTGAATTCGTCCATTATCCTTAATCTCAGTCTCAGGCAAAGTCTCTGGCAAGCCATAGCACACATCATCTGGAGTCCAACAGTCAATAAAGTCCTTCTTCCTGGCAGAAACTTCCCAAGCCTGGTCTTTACCTGCAGGATTTCTGTTAGTCTTCTGATCTTCTGAGCTCTGACCAGAATTTCACATACTGAACAGCCTAAGGTATTCCAGCTCCATTTTGTCAGCCAGCATCTCTGAACCTTTCTAATCTATTTCCAGAAGGTACTCCCAAAGGCTCACGAACCAGATGGTCTAAGCAAAGACCCCATTCCTGGTGCCAGTTTCTGTTTTAGTTACTTTTCTCATTGCTAAGACAAAATACCTGATACCCAAAGTTGAAAGGCAAAAAGTTTATTTAGCTCACAGTTTTTAGAGGTTTTAGTCCATAATCAGTTGACTTCAAATAAGGATGGCTTGACAGAGAGACAAAAGTTCATTGTAGCAAAAGACACAAAAGCAATAAAAGCACAAAGGAGGAGTAAACTTCTTTTCCTTCCTTATACTATATGCAGGCTACCAATCCCAGAACAGGTGTAACACCATACCCCAATCCCAGCACTAGACAATGAACCAAGCACAAACTCTAGATTTAATTGCCTCTGAAAAGCCCAATTCCATGGCTGCATGAGGCTTTAGAGGGAGATCCAGACACAAACCATAACATATTCTTTAAATGGCTAGTATCTACAATACATAGATAACTTAAAAAGCTGGAGTACTGAAATAAATGACCTATTCAAAAACTGGGGAATCGAAATGAACAGACGTTTCTCAAAAGAAGAGATATAAATGGTCAATACAAAAAAAACATGTTGAACATCACTGGTTATTATAAAAATGCATGAAGTTTCCATCTTATTACAGAAAAATTGGCTTTCATCAAGAAATTAGAGAATAATATATGCTGACAAGACAAGTGAATAGGAGCCCTTTTATATTGTTGCTGGTTTCCAGACAACATGGCATGGCAGAGGATCATTGTAGAGCAAAAACAGTCCATGACAATGTAGGTAGAAGGCAGCAAGCAGGCCATCTCTTGTATATGAAATAAATATAGCTGCCAGTATTTCTAAGCAGACAAAAGACAACAAATCTATTCACTAGAGCAGCGTAAATACAAGAAAAATGCATCTTGACACATCAATATAAACCTGTTGGAAATAGGAGCGTGATGAAGAGAGAAATTGCCATTCTATGCTGCTCCCTGAATTTTTGTCTTGTCCTCCTCCCTTCTAAGTGAACTCTGCCACTTTATTTCTCCTACATCTTACCTTCCATGCTGGGAGAGTCAAACTAATGATGAAGATTTGTTTACCATGGAAGAATCCCTTTGATTTTAGTTTTGAATGTTATTTTTACACACAAAAATATACAGGTATGTATATGAAATTGAGGAAGTTCTCTCAGATTGTCTTCATATGTATTTTTTATTTTGCATACAAGAAATTGCTATTATTTTTCTCTTTTAATTTCTGTGCTAATTCCTACACTTTATAAGAAATTAGCTATCTTTTTCTGCCTGGGGAGAAGATTCTGAGCAATGAAATAATTGGCAGAAAAGAACATGACATTCTAATGGTAACACTGTTTAGAGTATTTTTTACCCTGTGTATTGGTTAGTGAGATTTAAGCTTTCACTTAATGCTGATGGTCTGAACTTTTATTGTTTGCACTTTAAGAAAAAATGTCAGGCAGTTATTATCATTTCTCTCATATTCTCAGACATCAAATAAAACAAAAAGGTTTCATTTCAGTTTTGAAGAAGCTGACCAGTTTTTGAAAGATGTTCAAACCATTTCTTCACCCTGACTACAGTAACTTGGGAAATAGAAATCTTATTTAGGTCAGAGGGAAGTCTATTCTTCAAATGAGCTGGCTTCACACAGTCTCTGCACACAGTTCCTCGGTACACTTCACCCTGTGCCCTCCCAGGGATCATTAACTTCAAGTAAATGAGGTTGGGTGAAAGGACTTGTGACTTCAAACTAGATCTGAAAGAGCCAAGTAGCTGAGTGTGTTAAGCGGTCTCCTCCCCAGGTGAACACCACTTGCTCTACTCCCTGAGTAATAGACCGCTTGTACTGTGACTTTGGGCAAAACTGAAAATCTTCCTGAGACTCAAGTGACTTCTGTGAAACAATTAAGGTTTAGCATAATACTAGTATTCTTAGAACAAAAGATAAAATAGACTTGTTTCTAAACATATTTCTTAAAGTTTTAAGCACATTATATTTGTTGTCATTTATGTATTTAGATGAAAAAGATAAGTTAATTGGACTTTTATGTTTAATTTTTGTTTCTGTTTCTGCTTTTTTTGAGACAGGGTCTCACTTTGTACTTCACACAGGCTTTGAACTCACTATGTAGCTGGCCTCAAACTCATGGCAATCCTCCTCCCTCAGCCTCTCAAGTGCTGTAATTATAGGCATGTGCTACTGCCTCCAACCAAATTTGGCTTTTATTGTGCATTGTAACAATCTACTTATTAATTTCCTTCCTCATCACACAATTCAACCCCCCCCTTATTAAAAGAACAGGAAATTTAAATTCCTAGTCCTCCCCCCCATGAGCTATCCAAAATACCTAGGTAATGCACTGATAGAAATATCAGTATGCATAGTACTTGCCTAATATCTCTGCCTTGTCTATTTAGTGCTTAATATTTGCTATACATGTAATTGTTTAGTGACTGAAACAACTTTTCAGGTTAAGCATACAATTCTCATTTTTTGAGCTGACAGAAGTTATGACTGAAGTGGGTTAAATAATGAATGATGAACAACATGTAAGTGATAGACCCAGTTGTTGATTAAAATTCTGTTAACTTAAAATCCTTATGTGTCAGGTTATAGAGTACTTTTAATATCCATTTTCTTTCTTAAGTTTTTCGTCTTAGCAGATGGTTACTCAGACGTAAATGTCCTTTACCTGGCTGGTTTGTACTTGGTGTGTCACAAAAAAAGGTCATGTGTGATTTCAGTCCAGTCAATTTTAAGAGAAAGGATAACTTCTACTTTTGGTTTTCCTTATTTCTGCTGGCTGGGTTGTACATGTCATGGTTACAACATAATAATGTTTATATCTTTGCTATAAATGCCACGTCAAATATTGTTGGGGACTTGGTGGTCATGGATTCATGCTACCTTCACAGAACATTTACTGGAATTTTCATGAAGGAGAATAAACTCTATCTTCTTTAGAGCATTCCTATTTGGAATTTTTTAACTGCTTACATTCAGCCTAATGTGTACTGCAGATAAGATTCATTTTGTTCATGACCTACTGATAGCATGAATTTACTTACAAAATTTTATATAAATGATAGGTGTTTGTTTCATTTCTAGATACCACAACCTGATAATGTAACATCCATTAAATGTATTGTTATAACTAAACTAAATTTCAAAGTAAAATTCTGTAAAACTTGTGGGCCTTTAGCACAATCAAATTTTAAGCTTTTTCTGATCTCAATTGTGTAATGAGGTTGCAAATAATCACTGATATGAAACACGCCAATATGTTATACCTTATTTCAGGATGCTTGATTGTAATTCTGCTCTACTAGGGTATAAATATATGAACAGTAAGTATTTTGAGAATTATAAGGAAAGTTATATAGGCTACTAAAGTTATGTGATTTGGAATTAAGCCAGAGCAGAAAAAATAACATCTGGACAAAAGTCCAGAAAACGACAGGCAAGCTCCCTCAAAGGAGAAGGTCTTCCTTTGAAATGGAATCTGAGAGTCGCTGTTAAACACTGCCAGTCTTTGAAGATTGTTATGGACAAACTCCATGGTCTGGTCTATCTAACTTCATAAGAATCGTTATTAAAATTTCTTGATGAGAAATATGTATTATTGAAAATAAAATTTGACAATATGGTGGGAAGATCATTAGCTTAGATTCAAATTTAGTAGAAATTCAGTTTTTCTAATAGTTAACAATGTAGTATTAATCTCATACAAAAGATCTCTGTATTGACCCACATTTGCTGTAAAAATTATTCAATTTATGAGAATAACTTGGCTTGTATTAAAAATACTGGTGGTCTAAGTATATTAATTTTCTTATGAAAGCTCCTAAATTCATATGGCACATAATGACAATTGCTTTGATTTGGGTTGCCTGAAAATAAAAGCTTGAAATAAAGATTAGGGTACAATTTATTTGGGAAATGACCTCAGTAAACAGAGGTGAAAAGGTTTGGAAAATGAAGCAACATAAACCTAATGAGCTCATTACCCCTGAAGATTTTGGGACTCAGCCCTTCTGGGGATCCCCTATAAAACCTTATAAATATGCCGCCAAATGACCCCAGTCACAAAGACAGGCTGAAGGTCCATCCACTCAATTTTTTATTTATTTTATTTTACAACACAAAAAAATAAGAAAGATCATACAGAATTTCAAAGAAAAATAATAGATAAACTATGGTTAATATATTGCATATGGTTATCTTTAAAGTAGTTGCTCAGGTTACAAGATAGCCATGAAAAAAATGATCAAACCATGAAAACACGAATTGGTTTTTTGATGAACTAATCATGGTATAATTATTTATCATATATATTCTTGTCTTTTCCCTCCTTCCTTTTCTCCTTTCCTCCTTCCCAGTTATTTATTTTTTTTCTTTTTGAGCAGTTTCTTCCACTTGCCCTCTCATAATATCTATTGTAGATTTTGGAGCTTATTTACTCTTGCAATTTCTTACACTAGGGACACAATAGAATATTTGCATATGTGAGTCTGATGTATTTCACTTATGAGTGTGGCCTCACTTTGCATCCATTTATCTAAAAAAGTCTGTAGTATATCCTTCTTTATAGCTGAGTATTATTGCATTATATAAGAATTCGAAGTTGATGGGCATTTGAGGTATTCCCAAGTTTCAACGATTACAAATTGTGATATTATGAACATGGGTGCACATATATCAGTGTGGTATATTTTCCATTCTTCTGGGAAAATACCCAGAAGAGGAATAGCAGAGTTGAATGGGATCCTAGCTTTGTGAAGAATTTTCACACTGATTTCCACAGTGGTTTTACTAGTTTACACTAGCACCAGCAGTGGAGAAATGTTCTTTTTTCACGAAAGCCCTGCCAACATTTGTTACTGGCTGATTTCTTGATGATAGCCATTCTTTCTAGAGTGAGATAGAATCTCAGTGTTGTTTTAATTTGCATTTCTTGAATGAACAATGATGTTGAACATTTTGTAATAAATGTATTTGCCATTTGTATTTCTTCATCTGAAAAATGTGTGTTTAGCTCAGATGCCCCATATTTGGATTGTGTCTTTTAATTTTGGAGGGCTTTTTTTTTCTTATTCTGTATTTGATCTACATAGATGTCCTTCATCTGCAGGAAAGTTGGCTAAAATTTTTTCCTCATTCCATGGGTTGTCTTTTCATTCTGGTGGTGATTTCTTCTGAGCTGAGAAAACTTTTTATTAAGATAAGAACCCAGTTGTTGATTCAGGGAAGTATTTCTCATGAAATTTGATTTTTGTTCATGAACTCTCTGCCTAGACCCATGTCTTCAAGATTTCTACCTACTTTATCTCCCAGCAGATTAAGTGGGTTCTATTCTAATATTTAGATCTTTGATCCACTTTGACTTTAATGCATAGTGATATACATGTGTCTATGTTTAGACTTTGGTCATGTGGAAAGTAAGTTTTTGCAGTATCATTTATTTTACTTTTAATTTATTTATTTATTGGTACCGGGGATCAAACTCACAACCTCATGCTTGCCAGTTAGGCATTTATGCCGCTGAACTAAATCCTCAGCCCTGCAGTATCATTTATTAAAGAGACTACCTTTCTTCCAGTTGCCTGTTTGCCCCTTTGTCAAAGATATCATGGCTGAGTGTATTTGTAGTTTTGCCTACATCTTCTAATCTGTTGCACTGATCCTGAAGTCTGGTGTTTTTTTTTTTTTTTTTTGTCAGTAGCATGCTGATTTTATCACAGTAGCTCTGTAGTATAATTTTAGGTCTGGGATTGTGATGCCTCTTTCCTTGGCTTGGTTGTCCAGGATTGCTTTGCTATTCTTGATCTATTCTATTTCCAAAAGAGTTTTAGGAATGTTTTCTCTAGGTCTGTGAGGTACACTAGTGGTATCTTGATTGGGACTTCAGTAAATCTGTACAACAGTTTTGGGAGTATGGCCATTTTCACAGTGTTGGTTACTCCTATCGATGAGTAAGGAGTATCTTTCCATTTTCTGATATCTCTTTCAATCTCCTTTTTCAGATTACTGTAAGTTTCAATATGTAGATCTTTTAAATTCTTTGTTACACTGACTCTTAGTATTTTATTTTTTGGATATTATTGTGAAAGATGTTGTTTCCCTAATTTCTCTCTAGTGAGTTTGTGTACAGGAATACTATCAATTTTCGAATCTAGACTTGTGTCCAGCTATGCTGCTAAATTTTCTCATTAACTCTAATAGTAGTTTGTTGGAGTTTTGTGGCCTTTTATGTAGAGTATCATGTCATCTGCAAATAAAGAAAACTTAACTTTTTCCTTTCCTATCCTATTCCTTTTATTTCTCTCTCTTGTCTAATTGCTCTGCCTAACATTTCCAGAAGTATATCAAATAGGAGTGGTATTCCTATTTGAATACAAATACAGTGGGTATTCTTGTCTTGTTCTTGATTTTAGAGTGAAAACTTTCAGGTTTTGGCTATGTAGTATAATGTTGACTGTTGGTTTGTCATGGATGGCTTTTATCAGATTGAAGTAGAGCCCATCTATTCTGATTTTCTGTAGAATTTTTTTTTATCATGAATGAGTGTTGAACTTTATCAAAAGGTTTTTATGCATCTATTGATATGATCATGTGATTTTTGTCTTTGACTCTGTTGCTAAGATTTATTATGTTTATTGATTTATATATGTTGAACCATCCCTAGACTCTTGAGAGGAATTCCCTTTGGTTATGGTGTGTAATATTTTTAAAATTTTGCTGCATTCTGTTTGCTAGATTTTATTGAGGGTTCTTGCATCTATGTTCATTAGGAAGATTGGCCTGTAATCCTCTATTTTACCTAGGTGTTTCTCTGGTTTTGGAGTCAGAATAATACTTGCCTTCAGGAATGAGTTGGGGAGAATTTCTTCCATTTCAATTTAATTAAAGAGTTTGAGGAGTATCCTTATTAAATCTGTCCTAAATTTCTTGTAGAATTCAGCCATGAATCCATCTGAACCTGGGATTTTGTCTCCTGTTTTTTGATTACTCTTGGCAGCAGAGCTTCGCCACATTCTGGGCTGTGCTTACGTAATGAATCAATACTTTTTTTATTTTAAAGAGAATAAAACAAAAGAGGACAGATCTAAGCAGATCAGAACAGAACAATATAAGCAACACAGCACTTCACAACAAGACAATTGGATATTAACAGTAGCTATCATAATGTCTCTTTCTTTGAAATTGTTGAGCTTAGCTTTACACACAGTAATGTCAAGCATAACAAAATAGAATAAAACCACTCAAAAGGATAAAAGTATTACAAGGCATTCTAACCCCAATAACTGAAGGTGAAAAATGGCCACTATATGATCTCATTTTCCATAAAAAATTGTTTATATTATCATACATATTAAAATCCAATAAGACACAACATGATAGAACCAATGGTAATAGAAAAACAAAAGCATGGTAGGACTTCAGAGCAAGATGATATTAAATCAACAATGGCTGCCATATTGTCTTTTCTTCACAGTAACTATTCATACCATCACATATATTAAGATCAAACAAAATGGAATAAAACTATTCCAACCAATGAATGAAAACATAAGACTTCAAAGCAATATAATGGTGAACCATGATTACCATAAAATCTTTTGTACTCTTACCATTTCTTATACTAGGGAGACTATACAGCATTTATACACATGAGTTTGACTTATTTCACTAATGAGTATGGATTCAAGTTGCATCCATTCATTTATAAATATCTCAATGTGATCACTCTTTACAGCTGAGTAGTACTCCATTGTATAAAAGTACCACATTTTTTAAAATCCATTCCTCAGTTGATGGGCACTTAGGTTGTTTCAAAAACCTGGCTATTACAAATTGTGCTGCTATTACATGGGTGCACATATATCACTGTGGTAAGATGTTTTCAGTTCTTCTGGGAATATGCCTAGGAGTGGAATAGTTGGGTCAAATGGGACTTCTAACCCCAGTTTTGTGAGGAATCTCCACACTGACCTCCACAGTGGTTGCACCAGTCTACACTCCCACCAACAGTGCAGGAGAGTTCCTTTTTCCCCACAGCCTCTCCAGCATTTGTTGTTGGTAGTTTTGTCGATCCTGACCATTCTTTCTGGAGTGAGATGGAATCTCAGTGTGGTTTTTATTTGCATTTCTCTAAAGCAAGTAATCAGAGGAATGGTGTAATTTGTTCCTGAAGTGAAGTGTTGGTAATGTGTGGGGGACCTTTCAGCACAGCTGCACTGAAATTTGATGAGCCACAGCATATGTCCAGGAAACCCCAATCATCTCTGGACTAGTGTATATTTTAGTGTATATTTAGTGTGTGTGTTTGTGTGTGTGTGTTTGTGGGTGTATTTGTTGGAAATGCAGATGTTTTCTGCTGCCAACTGTTGCAAAGCCATAATGTTGTAAGAGAAAAACAAAACTCAACAAAACTTTTTCAGAGTTGGGTTATAATTACATCATCTTAGTTTATTAATATTGTTTTTTCATATAATTAGAAAGAAGTTCTCATTATGAGTAATGTCAAGAAATGTTTAGTCTAAGAGAGAGGAAAATAATGAATGAATTCCTAGGTACCATGCTTTGAACCGTTGCTTTAATGTTCAATGGTAATGATTATTTTTTAGGAGAACTGACTGACCTTATGTTTATGTAAAAGAAAACTTTTTCAAGAATAAAAATCACTGTGAGAATATTTCTTCCAGTTTAATCACAAAATGGAATAGAAACCAATTTTATTTGTCCAAAAATTGTAACAAATGAGAGTATAACTAAGTGTAGATAACTTTGAAAATACTTTTTATCCAAAGAAGAGCATTTTAAAAGAGCATGTTAAATAATCTTCAGTAATGTTGGTTTAAAAGATGTCTTCTTTGAAATTATTTATTTACTTTTTGTCCTACTTTTGAAATATTTGTCTAACACAGATCCCCCAAATTCTCTCATTTTATTTTCTTCTAAAAGTTTTATAGTTGTACAGGTTTTATAGTTATGTCTATTATCTATTTGAGTTCATTTTTGTATTTGTTAAAAGGCATCAGCTAAAGTTATTTGATGTTTTAAATGTATTCATTTTTTGTTTCCCATTGGATCTCCTTAGAGATTAGAAAGTCTAGCGGTGGAAGCGAGAAAGTCTGTACCAGTGGGATGAAGGATCTGTGCCAGCAGGCTGAAGAGCCTGCACTGGAGCCAGGAAGCATTGCTCAAAGCAAGGACCAGAGCTCCTCCAGTTAGAATTAGAGTTAATTCTACTATTTCATTTAGCTGACATGACCACTCTGGTTATATTTACATGACTTTGCAGGTCAGAAATGCTCATACACTAATGTGATAAATGCAAAACTACATAATGGTCATATATTGTCTCATGTGTTCTGTCCATTATCTATGTAGATAGATAGACTTAAAGTACACATATACTTACGTATATACTATATATATAGTTATATATTAAATATCTATCTATATCTATATGTGTATATATATATATATATATATATATATATATATATTTACAGTGCAAGGTATTCAGCATATACTGCATTTCTTTTATTGAGATGTCCCTGAGTAAATAATGAGTCTAGTTACATTGTTCTTTCCTCTGTAACGAATTTTCTCCAAAGTTTGTTTGGGAAACTAGATCACCATGTTCTTTACAATGAATCATAAAATTGTGAGCAAAAAAGTATGGATAGAAGGCTTCAGTATTTCTTCCTTGAGGAAAATATATAAGTTTAAGTATCTATTTTTTTTAAATAATCAATTTGGCTTCTTTATGGTTACTTCATCAGGTCCTAGCTTTCATTTGTGTTTCAAGTAGGGAAATACATCTGATGATCATCTTGGAATGAGTGTATTGTGGCTATACTTGCTTTCTCATTTTATTTCCAAATGATTATTTATAGAATTATTATAGAAACCCACAAACACATCCTTTGTACACATGTTATCAAAAGTGTAGTGACACCCAGTTTTTCCAAATTAAATTATCCTCTGTGATTACTTCTCATTTTTACAGTGATATAGTTGTTCTTACAATTTTAGAAAATAGATAGAAACTATAGCCTTTTAGCAATGTCTATTAGCTACAGACAGAAGCTGGACTTTTCTATCTCTTCTCCTTAGAAAAGCTTTGTGACTCTTTTTTTATTTGAGTTATTGGTCAATGAAATGTATTTTCTATTTAAGTGAAATTATAAGGTGTTAGAAGACGTGGTTATGCTTTTTAAGTAGGATTTAATGCAGGATAATGCAGCTGCTGATCAGCAAACAGGAGATGCATGCATTATAACAATCAGCAATATAATGTTTTGCTGTTGGGGTGATGCCAGGTTGATTATGAGTGTTTACACAGCAAAGTCTAAACATGATTTATTTCATGTACTTCATCTTCCAGAGATACCACGAACACTCAGTAGCCTGCAACTTCCTATTGTTCTCTGTATCCAACTCTGCACCTGCTTTTGGATTTTCTCCCTTAGTAATGATGACAAAATTCATCTAACAACACCAAGGCTAAATTTTATCCAAGATGAATTGACTCGTTTCTCACCTACATTTCCTCATTCAGTTAATCACCAGACACTATATCCAGTTCTTGAATATTTTTTTAATCTTTATTCTCAGATCATCTTTGTTTCTGTTGTCAATGAGAAAAATACTCATCTCACCTCAATAATCTGGGTTAAACACCCTAGTAAAACAAATATATTAGATTGTTTAAAACACTGATTATTTGATGACTTTCCACAGATAATGAAGCTCCTTATTTTTCTTTAAATAGCCTTTCCAATCTCATGATTGAGCTCTCTAGCTTGTTTTCCCTGCCCACTACCACTGTTAAGACACCACTAAAATCACAGCCACTCTAAGTCAACTACTTATTTTTATATGCTGCCTCAAAAGGTCAGTATCCTTCTTTAGCACCCTGATATGTTTTCACAATAAATTAGGATGCATGCCATACACAAAGCTGTTACTTCATATGTTCCAACAGCTATTTAAGATTGGTTATTTGACATAGTGAGTAAACTTGTGTTTTAGAAAGTGAAAATTCTAAGTCAGACTAAGTTTATACAACTTTTGGTAAAGGAATCTCTCTGTGATTTACTCCTTTCATAAGAGAAATAGAGTATACAGTATAGTCAGGGTTTTGCAAGGAAAGCAATGCAACACACAATTTTCAAAATTATTTTATAATAGTCACCCAAATAGTCAAACATGAAAAAGTACAGGAAATCTGTCCACACACTAAAGACCCAAAGAATTTCTCTGAGAGTCTGGATCCCCTGGCAATGTCCTACATAAGTCCAGCTGAAGTCCTAGGAATGCCCCCTGCAAGTCCAGCTGGAGGCTTAGAGCCCATGACAATGACTCCTGCAAGTCTGTTTCACAGATCTGTACTGGGAAGGCCCAAAGGTCAGCAGTGGAAGCTAGAAAGTCTGTACCAGTGGGATGAAGGATCTGTGCCAGCAGGCTGAGGATCTGCACTGGAGCCAGGAAGCAATGCTAAAAGCAAGGACCAGAGCTCCCCCAAAAGCCCCATAGCCATCCTCAGTGACAAGTTCCCAAGTTCCTCCAGTGACGAGAACAGCCAATTTCACATCAGAAGGCCAGCGTGACAAGTTTCTCTTGGAGACTGAACAGTACACCATCTCTTCGCTCCACTCAAACTAAGGACCAGAGCTCCCCCAAAGTGAACTGCAGCCATTCTCAGCTACAACAAAGTCCCAAGGTCCTCTGAAGTTGAGAACAGCTAAGCTCAACAAGCTTCTCCAGGAAAATCAATGGCAGCAGGAAAACCAACAACATTGCTTGTTTCTCTCCAGTTCTTGCATTGTTGGAAACAATCTTCAGGTGAGCCATCCACACTCATTACCATGCTGATTCCGTTCACCTGGGTGTTCTGAGTTGCCCACCAGTTGTCAATCTACTACAGTATAGTTGCGATATTCAGAATCTTGGTATTAAAATTGTTATGAGGAAGTAGCAGAATTGGCATCACCTGGGAATTTGTTAGAGTGCTAGTATCTAAGGCCCAAAACTAAGTGCTTTACATCACTGTGCATTTTAACAAATCTTATTTGCATGCAGTTTCATTAACATTACAGGGATATTGACATGTGATAACAGTTTAGCATTTTTTACTTCAACCAGGATACATATTCAGTAAATTGTAATTGCTTTTTCCATTTATCTGTTCATTCCCAATACTCTGAATAGTATATTCATTTATGATACAGATTTGTTTATGTGTCATATCTATTAGATTGTTATGCTCCTTCATGGCAGAACCATTCCAAACACTTGGCTTTATGTTAGTTAATAATACACGTGTCATAGATGTTTACTGACAGATTATTAACTAATGCACAACAGTTAGAAAACAGAGTGAAGGTGAAACTGTGTTTTTAAACATTGAAATTATAAACACCACAAAATTATAATTCTTGTCAAGGTGACAGGCAGATTTTGGGTGATATATATGAATTTTCTTATTATCAGAATAATGGGTTTATTTTGGCAGATTAATACAAGAAAATAACAATTTAGATCATGTCACCCCTTCTTTATCCCCTTTCCCCAACCTCTCCCCATGTTTCACATTCTGTGGGGTTTGAGTGCACAAAATATGATTTGCTCGCATCTGTTCTCCCTCATTCCCAGCCATTAAATCCCTCCACCTTTTCCTTATGCCCTTTCTCTAGTCTAATAATAGTCACACTTCTATTTTTTAATCATCAGTTTTAGATTTCATATATGGAGGACAACATATATAGTTGTCTTTCTGAAGCTAGCTTAATTTGTTCACCATAAGGATCTCCAGATTCATGCATTTTCCTTCAAATGGCAGAATTTCTTTCTTCATTATGGTTGAGTAATACTGTATTGTGTATACATTGTTTTGATTTTTAGAAAATTAAAGTTTAATTGTTAAGACCCATAAATAAAAGCTTTATTAAAGCCCAGTATTACAACACTAAATATGATAAAAGGAAATGTGATCAAGTGTTACATATCTGTTCATTTTTTATCTATTAATATACTTAAAAATTTTAAATTAATTTTCTATTATCATGACCATTATTTTAAACATCATGAAAAGATGAAAATGAGACAAATTCTTTGGCATACTGAGATTGGATTCTGGTGAGGGAATCAGACAAAAATAAAAAAGGAACTGTATTTTATAAATTTGTATATAGGGTTTTTAAATTTTTTGAGATTCTTTTATTTATTTTGAAAAGAATAAAACCAAATGAGACAAAACAAAATAGAGTCAATCAAAATAAAAGGATGAACATGGTACATTACTTAAAAGCAAAATACAAGATCAATAATGGCTACCATAATGCCTCTTGTTTATCTTCAAAAGAATTGCCCATACCATCAGGCACAATAAAATTGAATGAAACAGTACAGAACAAAATCAATAAAAACAAAACAATGGAGATATTAGAGGAATTCAAACGAAGATAATAGTGAAACCACGATGAGTATTATAGTGCATCTTATTGCCTTTCAACTAGTTGCCTATATCATCAGACTTAATACTATCAAACAAAACATAATTGAATAAAATCAGTCGAAACAAAACAATAAAAGCAATACAGGGCTTCAAATCAAGCTAATAGAAAATCAAAAATTGTTTCCATAGTATATCCTGCTGTTTTTGGAATAGCTTTCCATATCATCAAATCTAATACAAGTAGACAAACTGAAACAGAATAAAACCAAACTAACTAGAACAATGAAAAAATACGGTTTTCAGGTCATGATAATAGATTAACAGTGGCCACTGTCTTCCCTCTTTAGACAATTCCTCCCCTTTCACTTTCACAGGATGTATTGTACATCTTGGATCCCACTAAATCCTTTAGTTTTTATGTTAGGGAGGCAATCCACTATTTACCTAAGTGACTCTGAACCTTTTTACCTCTGAGCATGATCTCAAGCTGTATCTATTTGCCTACAAGAGCCTCAAGATTTTCTTTCTTTATAACTGAGTAGTTTTCCATTGTATAAACATGTCATTGTTTTCTTACCTGTCTGCAGCTGATGGGTGAGCTACCCCATTTTGTTTCTGGTTCACATTCACATAGAGCATTGCTTTTTTGACTGACAGTCAAATATAATATGGTTATCTTTAAAGTAGTTGCTCAGATTACAAGATAGACATGAAAAAATGATCAAACAATGAAAGCACAAATTGGATTTCTGATGAACTAATAGTAGTATAATTATTTGTCATATATTCTTATCTTTTCCCTTCTTTCTTTTCTCCTTTCTTTCATCCCAGTTGGTTTTTTCTGTCAAGCAGTTTCTTCAACTTGCTCTTTTATAATACCTGTTGTAGATTTTGGAGCTTATTGATCCTTGCAGTTTCTTACACTAGGAACACAATAGAATATTTGCATATGTGAGTCTGATTTATTTCATTTATGAGTGTGGCCTCAAAAACTCTCAAGTGTATCCTTCTTTGTAGCTGAGTATTATTACATTGTATAAGAATTCTCAGTTGATGGGCATTTGAGATGTTTCCAAGTTTTAGCGATTACAAATTGTGATGTTACAAACATGGGTACACATATATCAGTGTGGTATATTTTCCATTCTTCTGGGAAAATACCCAGAAGAGGAATAGCAGAGTTGAATGGGATCCTAGCTTTGCGAAGAATTTTCACACTGATTTCCACAGTGGTTTTACTAGTTTACACTAGCACCAGCAGTGGAGAAATGTTCTTTTTTCACGAAAGCCCTGCCAACATTTGTTACTGGCTGATTTCTTGATGATAGCCATTCTTTCTAGAGTGAGATAGAATCTCAGTGTTGTTTTAATTTGCATTTCTTGAATGAACAATGATGTTGAACATTTTGTAATAAATGTATTTGCCATTTGTATTTCTTCATCTGAAAAATGTGTGTTTAGCTCAGATGCCCATATTTGGATTATGTCTTTTAATTTTGGGTGGCTGTTCTTTTTTTAAATCTGTATTTGATCTGCATAGCTGTCCTTCATCTGTGAGACAGTTCGCTAAAATTTTTTCCTCATTCCATGGGTTGTCTTTTCCTTCTGTTGGTAATTTCTTTTGAGCTAAGAAAACTTTTTATTAAGATACAATCCCAGTTGTTGATTCAGAGAAGTATTTCCCATGCAATTTGATTTTTGTTCATGAACTCTCTACCTATCCCCATGTCTTCAAGATTTCTACCTACTTTGTCTCCCAGCAGATTAAGTGGTTTCTGTTTTAATATTTAGATCTTTGATCCATTTTGACTTTAGTGCATAGTAATAGACATATGTCTAGTTTTAGACTTTGGCACGTGGAAAGCAAATTTTTACAGTATCACTTATTTCATTATTTATTTATTTATTGTTACCAGGGATTGAACTTATGACCTCACGTTTGCCAGTCAGGCATTTATGCTGCTGAACTAAATCCCCAGCCCTGCAGTATCATTTATTAAAGAGACTTTCTTCCAGTAACTTTTTTTGCCTTTGACAAAGATATGGTGGCTGAGTGTCTTTGTAGTTCTATCTATATCTTCTAATCTGTTAAACTGATCCTCAGATCTGATGTTTTTGTTTTTGTTTTTCTTTGTTTTTTTTTGCCAGTAGCATGCTAATTTTATCTGAGTAGCTTAGTAGTATAATCTTAGGTCTGTGATTGTAATGCCTCTTGCCTTGGCTTTGTTGTCCACAATTGCTTTGCTATTCTTGATCTCTTCTGTTTCTAAATGAATTTTAGGACTGTTTTCTCTAGTTCTGTGAGGTACACTAGTGGTATCTTGATCGGGACTGCAATAAATCTGTACAACAGTTTTGGGAGTATGGCCATTTTCACAATGTTGGTTCCTCCTATCCATGAGCAAGGAGTATCTTTCCATTTTCTGATATCTCCTTCAATCTCCTTTTCAGATTCCTTCAAGTTTCAATGTATAGATCATTTAAATTCTTTGTTAAGTTGATTACTAAGTATTTTATTATTTTTGGATATTATTGCAAAAGATGTTGTCTCTCTAATTTCTCTCTAGTGAGTTTGTTTGTGTACAGGAATGCTATTGATTTTTGAGTCTTGACTGTACAGTTATGCTGCTAAATTACCTTATTAACTCTAATAGTGCATTTGTGGAGTATTTGGGGCCTGCTATGTAGAGTATCATGTCATCTGCAAATAATGATAACGTAACTTTTTCCTTTCCTATCTTATTCCTTTTATTTCTTTCTCTTGTCTAATTGCTTGCCTAACATTTCCAGAAGTATATTGAATAGGAGTGGTGATAGAGGGTATCCTTGTCTTGTTCTTGATTTTAGAGTGAAAACTTTCAGGTTTTGGCTATTTAGTATGATGTTGGCTGTTGGTTTGTCTGATTGAAGTAGAGCTCATCTATTCTTATTTTCTGTAAGGTTTTTTTTTATCATGAATAAGTGTTGAACTTTATCAAAATGTTTTTGTACATCTATTGATATGATCATGTGATTTTTGTCTTTGGCTCTGTTGATAATAGTTACTATGTTTATTAATTTACATATGTTGAACTATCCTTGGACCCTTGAGAGGAATTTCCCTTGGTCATGGTGTGTAGTGTTTTTTAAATTTTGCTACATTCTGTTTGCTAGATTTTATTGAGGGTTCTTGCATCTATGTTCATTAGGAAGATTGGCCAGTAGTTCTCTATTTTATGTAGGTGTTTCTCTGGTTTTGGTGTCAGAGTAACACTTGCCTTCAGGAATGAGTTAGGGAGAATTGCTTCCATTTCAATTTAATTAAAGAGTTTGAGGAGTATCCCTATTAAATCTGTCCTAAATTTCTTGTAGAATTCAGCCATGAATCCATCTGAACCTGGGATTTTGTCTCCTGTTTTTTTCATTACTCTTGGCAGCAGAGCTTTTCCACATTCTGGGCTGGGCCTATGTAATGAATGAATTTTTTTTTAATGACTTTGGAGAATTCTCTACAGCAAGCAATCAGAGGGACAGAGTAATTTTTTCCCAAAGTGAAATGTTGGTAATATGTGGGGGACGGCTGCATTAAAATTTGATGAACCACAGCATGTGTCCAGGAAACCTCAGTGGTTTATGGTGGGTGGTGTGTGGGGACCGTGCCTCTTCCTGTCTCCAAGCCAGCACCCTGAAAGGGGCTGGTATCCGGGTGTCCCCTCAGCCACCCATGCATGATGTTGACTCACTTGCTTATTGTTGACTTCTTTTTGTCTTCCCCTGCAGTCCACCTGTAAACTTTATTTAATACAAATTTAGAAAGGAATATTAGTGTCATAACAACAATGAGATGTGTGAACATAGATTAAGTAAGTTTTATTAATGGTTATTTCTTCAAAGACTTAAATTTACTGCTTGAATAATGATCAGGATCAGTGGTAGTTATTCTTTAACAAATCAAATCTGGTATTTTTATCTCTACTATTGTTTCATTTTATACAAAGTTTTTCCAACCATTTATGATTTGGAAACATACCTGACTATCTGGAAAACATGTCTGGAATATGGCCACATTCCAGAGACTCTCATAAAGGAAAACTCCAATATTTCTATCAACAATGTAAAAAGATTCCACTTTTTCCCTCATCCTCACTGGCATCTGTTGTAAAATGATTTCTTGATGATAGCTATCTTTTTCTAGAATAAGCTAGAATCTCAGTTTTGTTTTAATTTGCACTTCTCTAAGGCCAACAATGATGAATATTTTCTCAGGAAAATATTATATTTTTCCAAAGTAAAGGACTGTTCTGCTGTAAAGAAGGATGCACTTGGGTCACTTGTAGAAAAGTGAATACATTTTGAGACCATAATGTTAAGTGAAATAAATCAGACGTGATCCAAAATATGAATAAAGATAAAAATAAAAGAATGTAATATAAAACAGGGAGATAGGTTTTTTTGCAAATGGGAAAGAGATGAAGAGAATGAGGACGGAGTAGGGGAGGGAAAGGGAAACAGGTGAAAGAGTTTTAGGATTACACAATACGTGTAATCATCACATACTACAAACAAGTCCTAATAAAAATAAAAATATGAAAAGTATACTATAATGTAGGAGAAATAGTGTCCTCTCCTCAGAGATGATCTCCCCTCTTTCTTGAAGCCTATGTTGGATAACATGAATTTCTCCTCAAACCAACCTTTACACTCTGAATACTGTTCCTTGTCCCCACTTTTATAAGCCATCCCTTTAACTCTCTTTAAACTGTATATATTAGAAAACAAATGTGATCCCTGTTAGCACCCTAACTGATACAGACCTTCTTGAATCCAGCACAAAAGGCTTTAGCGATTAGGGACAGATACGAGCATTACATAATAAAGACATATGTAGTAGTTAGCAACCAATGAGAACATTGCCAACGTCCTTCCACAACAATAGTGTTGGGAATCATAGTTGGGCACAACCGCCCAGTAAGCTCAAGACAATTGCCCGCAGCGGGGCAGCCCAAGCTAAGAAACTCCAGCGTGTGCTAGACGTAGCCCTGCACCAGAGACTAACACAACTGAAACCATCAAAGTCTCACAGTCTTTACACAGAAACAGAAGTGAAGAAAGTGGCGGCAAAAATTTTGGAATGCTCTATGGTAGGGGAAAAGATTATCTGTGAGCAAGTTTAGGATGATCCCAAAGCGTAATTGGAATAATCTTCAATTCAATTTTATACTTTCAATATTCTTTACTGATTATATTCTACATGCCTGCTCAATCTGCTTATGAATCTGTGAGATTCACCCATTTAATAAGTATTTGTTCCATAGCTTCAACTTAATGTACCAAGCATCATTAAAAGTACCGATGTCTATCTGAAATTCTGCTAATGCAGACATCTTCAAGTGACTGTGGCTATTGAAGTCCCTTTTGTGTCAAGGAGAAACAATAGCAATGAGGAATCTCATCTCTTGTCTGATGTACTGGGTAAAATATTAACGTTAACATAAACTTTCCAGGTTTTTGCAATATACATACATATATATATATATATATATAGTAAATGTGCACTGAAGAGCTCTTTTCATGTGTAAATTTTATTATATTATAATATTCCTCATTATTACCAAAGGGCTAAGCAAACATACAATAATGAGATGTCCTTTGATTCTCAACTTAAACAGTGTCTATGGCTTAAATGTCAGTCAGCTTTTCCACCAAAATGTTCCAAACCTTAAACTGGTGCAAAACAGGTAAAACATGTATGAAAAATTTCAGAGGCCAGGCCTGGTGGCACACACCTCTAATCCCAGCATTCTGAGAAGCTAAGCAGCAGAATCAGAAGTTCCCGCCCAGTCTGCTGAGCAATTTAACACGTTACCGAGGCCTCGTATCAAAATAAAATTGAAATATTTAAAAACCTACATGTGAAGGCCCTGGGTTCAACACCATTTCCGCACATGCGTGCGCGCACACACACACACACACACACACATGCACGCACATGCACTAATAAATCTTAGAAAATTTTTCCAGTGAAGTTGAATTCTATAAAGGGAAGAATTAGTCTGCTGTAACTATGAATACATTATGTGTATGGATTCTAAATGTAATGCAAATACGATTTTGCTAGAGATTAGTGCAAAATCCTCTGCTAGACATTCAAATCTCATAAATTATATTCTTACTTGTTTTCTATCTCTTCAAGAAATAAGAGCTTATTCTAATTTTGTCATTAAGGTGGTTGACAGATAGTGTTGAAATTACCCAGGTCACAGAGCTGTCAGAAATAAAACTAGAATATAATCCCCATAATCCCCAAACAATATACTTCACAGGCTAATATCAAGGAAATAGTTAAACTTAAGAACACATAGCCTTATCCATGACTAAAGGGAAAAACACTTTGGTGCTCATATTAAAACTATTTTTGTGGAATATATTTACATACAAGTGTATTCTAAAATATTAAGGATAAGAAAATGCTTGGAAGACTTGTGAGAAAACTGAAAATTGTAAAATACTATGAACTCTTAATAGTATCTCCAATGGAGTTTTGGAGACAGTAAAGTATGTCTTTGACTGACTTCTAATTCCACACAGGCCACTTCTTCTACCTTGTAGTGACTCTCGGTAAAACACCATTGAGATATTTTCCCCTTTAACTTTTACCCCTTTCAGACTTTTACTGTGGGTGAATTATGAAAGATTCAAAGTTTCATTGGCTACTTCATTAAAAACAAGCAAAAACCTAATTTCCTGATGACACGTGACACTTTCATCTTAAAATTCCATACAGCTTCTGTTTTCAAGAATCAAAACAATTACTGTTTTGGACATAGAGATACTCAACTAAGAGTTCAGTATATCACTTCCCAGACCTCAAAACCAACTGCTTAGCTCTTTATGCCACAGGGTCTTATGTGGCAAAAAGAATTTTTATGGGAATCAGATTATTTAAACATCTATTTATTAATCCCTAATTTGGTCCCAGTTTTGAGTTCCACCCTGAAGCACTACAGGGAACAGTAAACTGTGCTTTCCATGGAAGGATTTGTATTCTATTGCGTGGTGCAAGTCACATAAAATAACTTATGTAAGATACATACGAGTATAGATGGCTACTGGGGGAGAAAAACTTGTCGGAAGGAAGAGAGAAGGAGAAAACCAAAGAAAATAAGGGCAAGCAGTAAGACAACCTTTGCCTGATCCACAACAAGGTAATATGGCCCAGGTTCGAACCTAGGTGAAACTGTTTATTAAATATAAACAAATAGATATGTAAGAACAACCCAGTTAAAAAAAAAGTCCTATTTATCTTGGTGAAGTGGCTAGAAAGATGTTTGAAACAAGATCAGTTCATCAAGACTTAACTAGATAAGTTTCTTCACTCATCCTTCTGTGAACCTGGAGACAATATTTCTCTGGCTTCTACCAATCTTAATTTCCCCCAGTTTATCTTCCTGGTCTATCAATTTCTGTCTTATCCCTTCACTATGAATAATTTTCCCTAGGAACTTTCAGTCCGAGGAGGGCACCATGTATTGGTTCAAATAATTAAAATGATTAAAAGTTAAAGATACTCTGAAAGATTTATTTCCTCTGTGTAGAGATTCATTTTTCATTCACAAAAATACTTATTTTTGAACCACTGTACAGGAACAGCACCAGAATTTTGGAGTTAAGAAAATCAATGGTACTTCCCCCAACCGTCACATAATCACCTGAATTGTCTTTCTCCCCAGGAATTCACCAGCCTCCATTCCATCATACCATTTAGGTAGTTACTCAAACATCAGTTTCTCAAGAAAATATAATCTTGGTCCCCTCAAAAAATTTCAGTTATCCACTACCCAACCGACCTCATTTTTGGCTTTTTTTGTTCTCTCAGGAATGATTATTACCTACTTCATTTATTTAGTATATCTTGTGTTGGGAGATAAGACCAAAATATTTGTCCTTTTTTTAAAAAAAATCAGCTTCTAGTCTAAGCATTTCGACTAACAACCAACAAATAATTGGTAACAACTACATACCTGTTGAAGATTGGTAGCGATATAGTACAGTTTGAACATGCACACCAAATGATCATTTCTTGCCTGGATATGAAAACATAGTACACTCTTTAGTTGCTGTTTTTAGAAATATTTCAACATATATCAATATTCATTTGAAATCCTAGGAAAGATATTCTGCATGGTTTAATACTGAAGTTTAACTCCACCGTCAGGATGATGACAGAAAGTGACAAAAGAAATTCAGTGCTGGGGAATAAGTAAAATTTACTTATTTATTTATTGAGACAGGGTGGCAGAGAAGCTCTCCGTAACAGATTACACAATATTGTTCTCTAGAGCTGTGAAGCCTATTGGATGAGGGAAACTGGATCTGGGAAATGGAGCGAATAGAGTATGATCACCTAAAATTCAGGTAGCATGTGATCTGCCCATCTCCTTCACCTGGAATTTGCTTGTTATTCAGAAGAGTCGTTCCTACACTTTTCTGTTTGCAATTTGAGCTTTTTATTATACTTTGACAATAATTTTGGTCCTTGTCAAGGAGGAGTGGGGAATGCCTAGAGTAATGATAAATATTTTCAGCATTAAATCCTGTTGACTTCTGGCTTCAGTAATATCGGGAATCCTGTTTAGCATCTTGAGTCATTTTCCATTCTTTTGGAATGACAAATAATCCTATCTCCATTTCTTGAGTCCCAAATTCTTTGTATTTGAGTTTTATGTTGTTACCCAGCAGAGAAGAGCACTGCTATATTCTCTGCCCACTTCAAAAACTGTTCTACAAGTTTGTCATAGTATATTATCATTCTCTAATAGAACAGTCACCCAAGATGGACTCAAGAAAGAGTAGCTCTACAGACAGATATGTCTTTGCAGATTATGAATGGAGCTAAATTTCTATCTTCTCAAGAGTCAAGTTTAGAAATTTTTAGGTCACTGAGTTAGGCAGCCTGCGCAATTGCCTCTCACTCCCTGCATTATGGAGGTTCCTCAAAATTTAAACTATGCCTGTCATATGACCCAGCAATAACACTTCTCTGTCTACATCCAAAGGCAATGAAATCACTATGTTGAACAGGCATCCAGGCTCCCATGTTTATTGCAGCACTATTCCTAATGACCAAAAAATGAATATAGCTTAAGTGTCCATCCCATAATGGGTGCATGGCAGTGTGGTATCCAAACATAACAGAATATATTCAGTCATGAAAAGAATGAAATCCTGTCATTTTGACTACATGGATAAAGCTGGAGATCCTTAGGCTAAATGAAATAAAGCAGTGCAGGAGAGACAAATGCTACATGGTCTCACTCCTGTGCACAGTCTAAAACGGTTGATCCATAAAACTTGAGAGTTTAATGGTGGTTACATGTAGTTTGACAGAGGATGGAGCAAGCAGGGATGAGAGAAGTTGACTGGTGGGTACTAAATGACAGTTAGATCAAAGTAGGAATTTCCGGTGCACTATATTGCACATATATTTCAAAATGCTAAGATAAAGGATTTTAAATGTTTTAGCACAAAACGATGATGTTTGAGCCAGGTACTTTTATTCTGATTTAAACATTGTGCAATATATGCATGTACTAAAACATCATATGACAGCTCGTAAATATGTAAAATTTATGTTTTATGTATCAATTAATAATAAATTTAAGTTTTTAAAACGATGCTTCCCTCTCTGCAAGTTATTCTTGCTTCTTGGATTTCATGTGTCTAAATGAAATTAATATCCACTTTTATTGGAAAGAGAGGACTGTCTAAGCATAAAGTATTATGAAAATGATGTATTGTGGGTGACCTCTAGACCTGTCATGAAATATGGAAGATAAATTGTATTTTTCCTTTGCCTTGCTTTTTCTAAATTGCTCTGTCTGAGGGAAACCACCTGCCATGTCACAAGGACTGCTGTCTTAGCTGATTTAGGCTGCTACAACAAAATACCAAAGAGCAAGTGGCTTGTAAACAGCAGAAATTTATTTCTTGGAGATAGGAGGCTAGAATCCTCACAGTCAGGGCACCAGCAGATTCTTTCTCTTCTTGCATAGACAGACCACCTTTCAGAGCAACCTCACACTGGAAGGGACAAATGATCTCCCTAGTGTCTTTTCGATAAGGGTACAAATCCCATTGGTGAAGGCTTTGCTGTCATAATCGAATCATCACTAAGGCTCCAACTGTTAGTACCATCTTGAGGGTTATGATTTCAACATATAAATTTTGAAAAAATAAAGACACTCAGTACAGTCTAAAAGCTTAAGCAGCCCTGCGGGAAAATCCCTATGGCAAGGAGACTTCCTTTCAAAAGTCAGCACAAAGCTGGCATCTAGGTGAAGGAGACATCTTAGAAACAATCTTCCTGTCCCAAACTGTCACACGACTCTGGACATAGTGAGCAAGCAATATACATGTAACTACATAAGATCCAGATTCTCCTGTGTCAGGCATTCCTGAATCCCTTTCCCAGAGCGACTGTGTAATGTAATAAGTATTTATTGTTGATCTTAAAAAATAGTGGCATAAATTTTATCAATTAGTGCCAGAAAAAAAGTTCATTTTTTTAATGCAGAAGTAGATATTTGATTTTTCCCATCGATTTTGCCACTATTAATTTTATTCCCCATTACCTAATAATTTTCATCAGTCACATGGACATATTGACCATTCTAGTTTTGAAACTAAGCAAAAAGTTAAAAGATGGAGAGTAAAGTTTTGATTGTGTTAGTTATTCTAGTTAATGAACTAAGGGTTTAGATTAAAGAGTTGTCCAAATATATAGAGATTGAAACAAGTGTCATTATCAGTTGCATCACACTGAGAAACATGGGAAGAATGGCCCCTGTACTTACTCAATGCTGTAGACAGAATATCTAAGTTTCCCCCAAAATCCACAGTCTGTGAACAGAGATCCATGAAGTCTATTAGCAACTCAGCTGGCATCCCAAGAATTATGATGTGAGACTAAAGGAAAAAATTAATGGCCCAAAACTGAGAAAACAACAGACACAAATTTCATGAAAACCTGGACTTAAAGAAATTAACATTTTAGTATTTTCTTACCTTAGGAGCTATAAATTGTAATAAAATGTGTGCTTTTCTAGATGTCCATTGGAATGGAGCTTTTTATATTCTGTAGATTTAATTATGGATTTCTATATCAATGAGTTATTCTAAAATAGCTGCTTCTATAAAATCAATATTTATCTTATCAAAAATTTAATCCACTGTGTTTTTCTCCAGCAAATCTATTAAATATTCTAACATACAGGACTGATATGTAAAAAACCTTGGTTATTACTGAAAAAGCATCAAATACACATTTTTCTTCATTACTTTATAATGAGAAACTATCATTTTTTTCAGGACATTTTCTTCTATGAAAGTTCTGTAATCTTATTTTCTAGGAAAATATTCATTCTTAAATCTTATGAATTTGGATTATAGCTTATTCCTTAACTGTTTGATTTGTCAACAAATGTTCCAAGCCAGCAATATCAACAATCACCCTACTTTTACAGTTTTATTTCAAACTTTCAACCTATAAACAAAAAATAAGTACAGTAAATCATTTTGGTTCACAAAACATCAGGTTCTATGGCGAGAACATGTGAAGGGTTTAAGAAAGTCATTTCGACGCTCTTACGCACTTCTCTGTTAATCCTACAGCTCGTCATCTGGTGTGTTTTATTCTAGAAAATCCCTCAGCAATTTCTAGCAAATTTCCTTCCCAGTACAAAGCATTAAAAACTTTCTGTACTTCCTGCTGTTACAGAACAAGAATTAATAAACAGCAGATTAGGAATAGTTTTGTGTACTTGTCAAAAATGGTCTGTTTGCTTTATTAAAAAAACCCTGAAGTTGCAGAATATCACTGGCCTGGAAAAAGCTTGCTTACTGGGAATCTACCTGTTTCTAGAAATCCAGGGTTGTTAATTTATCTTCCTCTTAATGTCTTCTGCTCACGTTCTTTTCTTGCTTCCTTTTTTCACCTGGCCTAGGAAAGTGCCTAAAATATGCAAAACCAAAACAAGCAAACAAACAAAAACGACCACGACAGGGGGCATTTCTGCGAACTGCTGGAGATCACTTTTACTCTTACAAAGAATCTCCAAATACAGAAAGCAAATAAAGCTTTCTTTTCATTGATTTTATGATTCATGATGCAGAGGACAAGGCTTTCCCTGACCGAGTGGCAAGGCCCTGTTTTGCGAGTACTTCCTTTTCGGATTTACCTTCTCCTGTCGAGTGTTGGCTTTCTGTCCTTTACTGCACTGCCCACTGCCATGGTGGACATGGTGGCACTGGCTGTCATATTGGCCTGAATCACTTTTTTTTTCTTAAAATACGTTTGCAGCACATGAAATTTACTTTCATACTGGGGAGTAGTTTATGTCACTTTTTAAAAAACGTCTTTCCCTTGCCACCCACGTCATCTCTCCGCCTCCAAATTCTGTTTCTCCAAGTTCACCCTTGTTTCTATGGTTCTTACCTCCTTCACATGACTCCGAATGTTTATATTCACTTAAGTCATTAGGTTCCTGTACATGATGGGTCCTAATTCATCTTAGCAGGTAGAACGTTGATCTTCACCAGGATACAACTGCAGAACCTTTATTCTGCTATTCAAAACTGTTTTCACTTCCTTACTTTTCACAGACACCATTGTAGGATCACAGCTTTTGTTACACTGAATTTTAATACTGCATGTTTTCAGTTTCCATATTAAAAATTATAAAATTGCCAAAGAAACTCCTTCTTCCTCCTTTCCCTGTTTTTCTCACAATAGTCTCATGTGGATAACATGCCTAGTTCTTCTTGAAGTGATGGCTAAAAATCTGGGTTTCTGGTCAGCTTCTCCATCTATTTTATGAACACAAAACTTTTTGATTTCATAAGCCCATTAGCCTTGGAATGATACCTTCTGTCTTCTGTGTCATCAGTTTTTTTCTGCTCTACCAAATCTGTTGTGTCAACAGTCAGAGAAGTGTTCATAATGTTTATCATATGCAACAATATATCACAAAAATTAAAACTGCAACCTAACAATACAGTAATTAAATTTCCCTTCCAATTGCCAGCTCATTTCTCTACTGTACTTTTTACAGAATAATCTGGAAGCATTATTTGTAGTCACTGTTTTTATATCTTCGATTCTTTTCTCAGCCTGGGTTGGTAATATTCTGTCATGATTATCTACAGAGATGGCTATTGCTAAGGACTTCCATGATTTTGTATTACCAAATCCAACGTTCATTTTTGTCACTTAGGTACTAATAAAATTCTAGTCATGCTAGATTTAATTATCCATTCCTCATTCCTGAAATGTTTTCTCTCCCTTTTCTAGTTAGGCTCTTACTTCAGGGGATGCCCTGTTATGATTTTCAGCTTGTTTTACTCTGCCTTTCTCATAAAATGTTAGAAATTTCAGGGCTTCATTTAGATTTTCTGAAAAACTACTTCTCATTTTTTTTAAGCCCCCAAAACCTCAGGAGGTCTTTTCCAATTCTAAGGATTTAAAGATCATCTATGTTCATATTATTTTCAAATATGTATTGCTAGTCCTGACTACTTCTTGGAACTCTAAACCAGTATGTCCACCTTCTTATTTGATCTTTTACTTGCAGTAATAAGCAGCTTACAACTAAACTTTCCAAAACCTAATACTTGTGCAATTTATTTCGATTTCTTTTCCACTATTTTTCCTCTTGTTAATGACTTCAACAAGCATGTACTCACTTCATTTAGAGGAAAAATATGTCTCCTTTCATTAACCCCAGGATCCAGTCCATGGAGAAGTCCTTTTGCGTGTATCTTCAAGTCATGGTCTGAGTTTCATCTGCATGGTTTTAGTCCCACTCCTACGTTCTGTACTGGTCTGCAGTATTTTTTGCAGAATACTGTAGATTTTTACAGGTTTATCTCTTCAGTTTTCAAACTACTCTTTATACTAAAACAAGATGATACTTTGGAAAAGTAAAATGGTTAAGTTAGTAGACTTCTAAATTTTTTATAAGGTGATTAAAATTTCTTATTCTCATTTACAAACCTCCTGCCCTTTCCTGTCATCTTGTTTCCTATAATTCTGCTGCTCACTCCAGCCTTCACAGACACTGGTCATTTTCTTAAGTATCGTCTGTTTCAAGTATATGCAAGGCTTTTGAGCTATTTCCTCTACCTAAATTCCTCTTTCCCCTGTTCTGTGAATCACCCGACAGTATTTTCTATAATTAATTTTCAGTTAAAATAACTCAAACATGATAATTATTCTCAATATCTACATAGTACATATTATACAATTTTTTGTTATTATTTTTTATTCCATAGGGTACTGGCATGTACTGATATGTACCCTATGGTATGACAGTTGTGAGGCAGAGATGTTTGTTACCTCTTAAGGGGTTACTCCTTGTTTGTTGAATGAGTGAATGTATGTGAGTCAGGCTTCTCTGTAATTCAGGTGATTAGTTTGTGCTAGATAAACAGACTGCTCCAGCCACAATCCATCAACAAAGGCTACGGAATAGTTGTTCTTTAATGAGACTGAAGTTCCTGAAAAACGAAATGTGTTGGTATGTATGGTTCTGATGAGTGAAGACAGTTCCTTGAGGCGGAGATCTGAATTTATCTTCTTTCTGGTACAGTACCCTGGCATTTGAACACATTTTAAGAAATGGAAAAGTAAAGGTTAATATGAGAATACAATATTCTTAAAAAATAATTTATTTTTAAAGAGCTGCTTTGTTGGTTAAAACTGCTTAATTTCCATATTTTGAAATAAAGAATTCCTTCCTTCAAAAGAAGAAAAGCATCAGATTTCATGTGAATCTACAACTTACTGATTCTTTTGTTTATTCACTGACTTGTATTCATTAGTTGACATAATTTTTCAGGATCTTTTTTTGTCTATCTTTTTTAAGTTTTGTGTTAGTACAGCAACCATATCTTGTTTATTTTGAATTTCAATTGTAAAAGAAATATCAAACTACATGGAATTTAAAAAATGGCACATTCTTACAGCTGCTTTATTAGAACATAGGTTAAAAAGGTGAATGGTGCTGTTAGGAATATTAAATTTTAGTAGTTTATATGCTCCAGGGAACCACACACTTCTCACAGGTTGAAAATCTAGAAGCATTAAAAAATGCAAGAAGGGAATAGAAATACATTAGGCAGTTGAAATAAAAAGAACTCTTTTCACAACCTATGCTAAAGTGTACTTTCAAAAATCTGTATTTTTAAAAGGGCTACTCATTTTGTCAGTGTGAAATCACACGCAATACTCAAGATGTTGTGTATTTGCTATGTTCTGACCACGTGTTTACTTCAGCCAGATACAGTATCCACTGAAATTATAATGACATATGAAATCTAGTGATAATTGGCTCAAGGGTAGTCTAGAAGAGGACACCATGGATTCCAAAACTTCTTGATTCTGAGTAACATAATACAGTCTTGCTTCAGGTGTCTTGATTCATACACATCAAAATTAAATTATTTACCAAAGCATTTTACTTTATGCAATAACTGCAATAAAAAATACTAATAAAAACAGGTAACTCTTTGGAAAATTTGAAAGAACCAAATTAGAGGTTTAATTGAATGTGTCAAATCAGAGAAAATGATACTCATAGATATGAATGTCTTACTGTTTCACCTCTATTTTTTTCTCCTGGTGTTTTGAAAAACTAACTTTTTACTAAGGAAATAGTTCTTCCCATGGTGATTCTTTACTCATTTTGACTTATGTGATACTGTAACTTGGATAAAGTAGCAACATTTTTAACTGATCAATGCCTTGTTGGATCAGGGCTTAGAAATGTTCCAGAATTGAAGAATTTGGCTGCTTTGCAAATTCAGAAAAGTTTTTAAATAAAGGGTTTTTTTTTACAGTAAAATAAAATCTGACAAAAGTGTAAGACATAGATTCAGCATTCAGTTGTCCTTATTTCTTTGTCAAAGTAGTTCTGAGCTATTTAATGGAGATATTAAAATAGTTTTTACAAATCAATACAAGTATAAAGTTTTTCAGCCCTTTTACAGTGGCAGAACTTTGCATGCTAATGTTCACTGTAAGATTAAGATATTAATGAGGTGGTTGACACCTATGCTATAAATATTTAAAATGCATAACTAAAATAAAATTGCCCCAAAGTGATGACAAATGTTGGAGAATCCCCGGATATAAATTTTTAAACAATATTCAGAAAATGAAGCATTATCACAGTTAAACTAATAACCAGACACTTGATCAGCATTATGTTTCGAAGATTTTATTCAAATTACTTGTAATTTGAAAAGTAATGTCTTTCAGTGCAGAGTATCTTGGAACTCATAAAGTGTAGATGTCAATAGTAAAATAATTTAGCAAACATGTATTCATTCACCTAGTCCCACCACACACACACCATGAGCACATGGAACTTTAAACTGGGGGGGGAGACAAATCTGGATAAGATTTTAAAAATTTTTCTGTATTCAGATTATTTTCATAATTATATAAGTATCATATTTCATCATGGAGATTTTAATGCTATATAATGGTATACAAAGAAATTAAGAGCAAACTGTTATATCCGTCATGCAGAGATTCTACCGTGATTGATGGCAGATTGGAATATACCTTAGTTTCCTTTTTTCTGATTCTTATCTGGTATTATTCTATTCCTTATTATAGTCAATTTTAGTTCTATGCTTGTATTTCACCATTGTTCTTTGTTCAACATGTCTTTTCTATCCTTCCCTCTCATCCTTCTCTCCTGTACCCTGTACTGCAGACCTGTTCCCTGCTAACTTAAAATTTTGTGCAGAAATCACACCTGCTCCCTCTCTGCCAGCTACAAATCTGGCTTGAGTTCTCTTGCTCTCATTTTAAGTAAGCGTTCAGCCATGGTATTCCCATAAAATTCTGAATAAACGTCTATAAATTCACTTACAGAAACTGTATTTATTCTTTATGTGTCTGTATGTAGACCTAGGCTCTTAAATCCCGAGGACTTGACATAATATGTGGTCAATAATAGACACTCAACAACAAATATTGTTTGTTGAAATATGGCATGTTATTTTATCTTTTTATCCTTGTAATGTTTTGGAACTTCTATTTATACTTCATAACTTTTATTTATATTTTATTATAGATTTCATTATGTTCTCTGTACTTTATTATATACTTTTATATTTTATTGCATACTTTTATTATATAGTTTATATTTTAATATATGTTTTTATTCATAACAATACTATCTCCTATTTGAAGATATGTTTGTATGTGTATGTATATGTATGTAACACAATATATTTACACTTGGCATATTAGTTTCCTTGGGATACTTAACAAAGTATTGCAAACTACAGATTTAAACCAACTGAAGTGTACTGGCTTAAGAAAACAGAGCCTTACTGTCTCATTGCTAGGAAGCCTGAAATTCTGAAACCAGGGAGCTGGCAGGGCCCTGCTCCTCTGTCAATTCTAGGACCCCTCTCTTGCTTTTACTTCAGTCATGCTGAATTATAGCAAGCCTACATTTTTTGGCTGAAAGCTACATAATTCCAATCTTGGTCTCTGGTATCATATTACTGTATTTTCTCTACCTCTTCATTGGCAAATTTTCCTTTCTTTTATAAAAACACTTATCATCAGATTTAGGATCCAACCTAAATTAATATATCATCTTCTTAACCTCTGCAAAGACTGTAACCCTAAACCAGATCATACCATGTGTAATAGGTTCTGAACTGCACATGTTGTTTTAGGAAATACAATTCATATCACAAACATTCTATACATTTATAGCAAATACTAAATGTGGGAATTTGTAGGGAAATCAGCATTATTATATTTTATTTAAAATTAATAAATTGGATAATAATACATATCTGCAGAAGTCCTTCAGACATACAACTATATTTCTGTTTATTGGTTTTTGTAATTTTAACAAATGTACTTATGATTGAAGTCCCTGGTGTGTTCTTATAAGCAACATTATTATAATATAAAGTTTTAAGAAGCTAATAATTCTCTTCTTACTGAAAGTCAAAAAGTGAACCTAATGCTCAATGAAGTGACATTTGATATAATAACACATCACTGATTATCCAATTAACTAAACATACTTCCTAAATTCAATTCTATTGCACATTTTCTACAATATTATTACCATGGATTTAGTGGAGTTTTCTTCCCTAAAGAACTTAAAGTTTTTACTCATGCTTTAGCACTTAAAATTCATTTTAGGAAATAATATGAGTGAATTAATTATGCCATTCAAAAAGTATAAATTTAGACCTAAAACTTGAATGGCTTTTCAAATATTCTGAAGCTGTCATAGTTACAAATTTCAAATTCAGACCCACATAATGAGGTAAGCATGTTAATAGGAACCACTAGCATTGTTGTTAAGTTCAGTAAACTTGTAGAGCATTTGCTATGTGCCACGTAGCTGTGCAAAGCTTTGTATATATTGGTATAATCAGAAGGTTGAAATTTGGGTACTAAAACCTATAGCAAATAGATGAATAAATATGTTCTATGAACAAGGTAAGAAAGAATATTTAGATTTAAGATGATGGAACAGAAGGGAACTTGACACTGTTTTGAAGTCAGGAAAGCACATGGAAGAGACGTGTTAGGTTCATTTTATTGTAGTAACACACTGTTGTAAATTTAGATGCATAAACAGCCTAAGTGTATTATGTTATTCTGTAGGTCAGACTTGGGTCTCATTAGCTAAGAAAGTGTTGGCAAGGTTGCATTGTTTTCTGTGTGCTATATTTAGGGTCCCTTTGTCTGACTCGTCTAGCGTCTAGAGGGCACCTAGATTTCTTGGCCTGTGGCCACGCTCTCCATTTGTAAAGCCGGCCTCTGTGATTCCGGGCTGCGTGTCAGGTCCCCATGTGCTCCTTCATATTCTGCTTCTCTTCCACATTTTTCAGAAACTTTGTGATCGGATTTGAACCCATCTGAGTAATGCAGAATAATTTTGTTTTGTGATCTTAACCAAATTTTCAAATTCTCTTTGCCGTTTCATGTAGCATCTTCACAGGGAATTGGCATGTGGGCCACTTTCCTTGGGGCATTATTCTGCTTACTCTAAATGACATCAGCTTAGCCTGAAGCTGTGGTTTACAAGCATAGTTTCTTCAGAAAAAAAAAAAAATCTTAATTTTATATTTAAACCTTTGAACCAGTTGAGTCTAACCCAGTTAGATTATGTAGAATGATCTTTTCCTAAACTCAGCTCATTATGGGCCATAATCATATTTACAGTGTCTTTATAGCAACACTTGTACTTTGGTTTGATTGAATACCTGAGAACTATAGCCAAATCGACAAATCAAAAGCCTATCAATCCCAGTAAACTATACTCCTCATTCTAATAAAGTCTACATAAATATATTAATATTAATATATTATAAGAAAATTGCTGAACACTTTCTTTCATATCACATTTCAATGCGCTATGCTTTCAAATGAAGTACAATCCAAGGATTGCTGATAAAATATAATGTGAAATCAGTATCCAGGTATAGTGGAGCACACCTGTAGTCCCAGCACTCAAGAAGCTGAGGCAGAAGGATCACTGCAAGTTCTAGACCTTCCTGGACTACCAAGTGAGCTCAAGACCAGTTGAACTGTGTAGCAAGACACTGTCTCAAAAAGACAACAAAAATGTAATGTGAAACCGGAATTTGTATAGACTTTGAACGAATGAAAAAGCTAGTCCTCCACCCCTCACAAATTTAATATATATATACAATCTGTGTTTTTAGGAGAACCATAGACTTCCCAGAAGGTGCTGAAATTTTTAGTTTGGTATGAAATATAGAATAAAGAAACAGATTTTTATTCTTTTCTAAAATAACTCCATTTAAAATACCCAAAGTAAAATTAATACTCTGAGGTGAGAAAAGCCAATCTCAACAAATCTAGGAAGATAAAACTCTGATCATAATTAAGTGATTCATTTTTTTATTTTAATCTTTACTATCACAAATTAGCCTATGGGGTCATTTTGGTGAGTAAATCTTTGCAAATTTAGAATGTAAAATTCTATAGGATGTTGGTCAACTGTTTCTGGTTAAATGTTCTGGAGTATTTTTGATGTTATGGCCCACATAATTTGTAGAATTTGATGGAAAGTAATAAAACCAATCCAGCTAACAAGCAAACAGGTGCTTTGTTCAAAGTATTTTTAGTAATTCAAGGAAGTGAATCTAAGGATAGATTGTAATAAAATGAATTGAAGGACTCTGGAGAGCAAGAATTATTAAATAAACTCTGTACACATTCCTTCACTTTAAACTGGCCAGGTTTTCTCTTTAGTCATGATAGCATCTACCTATACATTTTTCAAAGTCCTTTGTCACATACTGTTGACATTCTCCATTCACACGCTGCTTTTGGACTGAATTTCATTTTTTTAATTAGTTTTTTACTGAAGTTTACCATCTCACCACAGATTTAGCATTTGAAAACTCTATCCATTTAAGGCCCTAGAATTCTCTTGGTCACAGACTGAAGGATATATGATTGAACTTTTTGCTCTAGATCTCAA
Source organism: Hydrochoerus hydrochaeris (assembly GCA_004027455.1). Lineage (NCBI taxonomy): Eukaryota > Metazoa > Chordata > Mammalia > Rodentia > Hydrochaeridae > Hydrochoerus > Hydrochoerus hydrochaeris. The sequence continues at coordinate 104,892 of PVLA01003291.1, read as the reverse complement.
AGTTTGAAATCAGTTTCAGCTTTGAAAAATCAAAGTTGATAACAGGAATCTGTAGGGAAGACTCTATTCCCATGTTGATTCAGGTAGTTGGCAGAATTCAGTTTCTTAGGGCTATAGGACTCTATTTCTTGTTGACCATCAGCTGGAGGCTGACTCCCCACATTCTTGTCACATGGACACAATAATTGCAAACTAGCAATGGCAAATCTGTTGTGACAAATGCCTCAAGCTTTGAGTATCTCCATCAAGGAAAATCCTAGAATCTTTTAAGAGTGCACTAAAATAGGAAACCTGACCATATTTAGTCTCCCATTTTGAATTCAACTGCATTGTGGTTTTAACCACATCTACACATTCCTTATCAGCAGCACAGGAGCACGAAGATTAGTGCCTTATTCAGTAACTGATATACATAACTGATGTGTGTGTGTGTGTTTGTGTGTGCTGGTTGAGCTTCTTTAAATCCTATTTACAATCTTCATCATTCTACTTTATTTAAGTTTTGTATTCCAAAGACAATCTCATTTCTCATTTCACTTTGTGGCCATAGGATTGCCAATTTCCTAAAGGAAGCTAGGACTCCTTGATTTGTCATGTCCACTGACTGGTTGAAATGAAACCATTTATTAAGATGTATTAATATGTTCATATGCTAAAAATGAAGAAAGAATTCCAAGGATTTTCACAGAGAAAAGAATGAATGGCTCTGTAAATTCCATAGAGTTGTGAGATTTAGATGATTATTGAGGGTTGAAAAACTTAATTATCTAAGGTAGGAAAGAAAAGAGTTGTCCTGTGCAAAAGTTCCATTGCTTAATAAAACATGTAGGATTTTCCATGTTAATTCTTGTAGGTGATATTCTTGGAATGACTGAAGCATCAAATAGAAGAAATGTCCAACCAAAGTCCAGAAATGCTATATAATTTAGTATTTCTAAAGAAGTATGGAGAAAGCTTTCTCTATGAAGATGAATGCAAAAAAATGGCTTTTCAGCCTAAATAGAATTTTTAAAATGCAGATTATGAAAAATACATTTAGCTCGTGTTACTGAAAGTTTCCATGGAGAGGAGAATATTCATGTTAATTAGAAAAACTGAACATGCAGAGATATAAATTTTGAATAATATTAATTTGGAACATCCTTTAAAATAAAGGTGGTTGCTTCTCCTTTGATTTTTGTACTGTGTGAACAATTATGAGACACACTTCTGCAGTGCTCTTAAGGCAGTCCTAGCTAGTAAGGCTTACAATTTATTAAGATTTGTTACTGACAATGAAAACTATGGCACCAACAACCTGTGACATGGGTTTTTAAAATTATTGCTTCTGTTATTTCTTATACTATACTAGTTTTCGAATTCTAACTGAAAGACTGTTTATGTACTCTTTCCCTCTGGTTAAAAAATCAGCTGTTTGGAAAGAAGAGGATTAGTATTAAGTTTATTGAAACAAAATTGTCATAAAAGCCTTCAAAGAATCATATAATGGAAAAGTAAAATCACTCACTTTTTATTGCTGAATAACTTACATATATACTTAAGCAAAGCGATCAGTATTTTATCTGGGTTTAAGTTACAATAATTCAATCAACTTTTAAATTAAATACCAACAGTATCCAATCTTGTATAACAACATAAAATCTATGCAAAAAAGGTTGAGATTGAGATAAATCAATCATTATTGTCTTTTAAAGATATACTAGTGTACTAGAAAGTAAACCTCTAGTATTCATTACAAAATACTTTGTAGGGACTGTTTAACTGAATAAAATGTGTAATTTTCTATTGCTTAATTATAAATGGGCCCATTCTGACATAAAGAAGTTTTATAAGTCATTAATTTGTCTTTACAACAAGAAAAATTATACAAGCTAAAAATTAATGACTTTTTTTGATTCAAGAGAATTAAGTTCACAGGGAAAATGATTATAACAAAATATGTACAGCTAAGTAAAAACAGAGAATCAGAGCTGAGATTCAGAAACTAAGAAGAAGAGCCACTGAGAGACAACTGAGAGAAACATGTTTATTAACATGAAGGAGGTGCTGTTGATTGAATGTGGAGTAGCTTGAATCTGAGAAACACTTGCGACTGCAGTCTTGTTCTTACACTGCCATGGGCTCCTCCATGTCTCCCTTGAGACCTCTGCCACATTTCAGAGTCTCACTGTGGATATGTCAGAAAGGCACAGACTTTGTGGCTCATCCAATCAGGCTCAGATATGATACACATGTTGAAATCACCAGACGGATGTAAAGTAACTATGATTTATATGATTAAAATAAATAGCAAATAAAACAGATATTCAAAGAAAAAGTTAAATACCAGACTAAAATTCTTTATTTGGTGAAATCATTCTTTCAAAACAAATGATAAATAAACATTTTCTCAGACTAACAAAAAAGGAAGAAATATAACATTGATTTGAAAAAAAAAAGGAAAATATTCAGAAAGAAAATGATCTGTGTGAAAGTTGTATCTACATAAAGAAAAAACACTAGAAAAGATGGTAAAATGAAACCATTGATTTATTTCTTAATTTATCTAAATGTAACTGTTTAAATAAATTGCATTAAAATGATCCGGGTGATTTTATATTTCAGATAAATGAAGTGAGAGACAATGTCATAAAGGCTGAGGTAGGCAAAATGAGGATATCCTTGAGAACAAGAAAAATTTCAGTGATAAAAAAGAGCTTTACACAGGGTATAGGTTCATTTCTTTGAAAGAATAACAATCATCTTAAATTTCTAAATATTTAACATCACTTTATGAAAATACACGAGGCAAAAATGAAGTGAAAGGGGAAAGAGACAAATTCAACATCTCTGTGTCAATAAATGATTCTTCGAGCATGCAATATTCATTAAGGAAATACATAAACTAAGTAAACCAAACAATAATTTTTAAGTGTCATTTATAAAATAGTTTAGCCAAGAAGAACAGAATATACTTTTTTTTTTTGTCCCAGGGATTGAACTCAATACTACACACTAGCATAGCAGGCTTCCTTTGGGCAACCATCAACCACTGGAAGAATCCAACAAATACACCCCTGTACACCTGCCATGACTGTGGGAGTCCCAGTGAGGACAATCAGGCTGAGGGGAGAAGCAGCCCCACCAATGCACCCTGACCATTGGAGAAGCCCCAGTGTAGCAGTATGGGTCTGGAGAAGTCTGCACCATAGCCTGCTACCTCTCTGGGAACTTGGGATCTGAGAAACTCAGATGCCTGTTCCATTCTTACAGTGTGGAGGGGCAGCCAATGTGGGAAGGGCCTAGCATCCCACAACTAGCTTGTTGGGAGAAACCCAGGAAAATGTCAAGATGAAGGAGAAAAAGGCAATATTAGACCTCCAACCCATGCAGAACAAGTCTGGGAGATACAATCATGGAAGAAAATGGAATTCACACACTTGAAATCTTTGAGAGGATAGCACCAGAAGAAACAACTTCATGAGACTGTGAAAGTAATCAGATCAGAAATTGTGTCTCAGCTAATAGAACAAATAACAAACATCATGAAAGAATTGCTCAGCATATCTAAAGAAGACATAGATTAAAAAAAAGAGGAGCATAGAAAAAGGATGGAAACTTTGAACAAACAGTGTAGAAAGGAATTGTGATGTATGATACAGATTCAAAGGGATATCCAGGAAATTAAAAAGTTAATCAAAAGCTGACGAAACTACTTGAGAGAGACTGAAGATAGACTTTCAGTCTTTGAAGGTAGGAATGCAGCTAGTGATCATAAAAGGAAAGATCTCTTAAAAATGACAAGGACCCAGGAAATAACAACTCAATGGCTATAAGACTATGCAAAGAAAATAAGAGTGATTGGTATCAGTGAAGAAGCAGGAGTCAACACAAATGAAGTAAAAAGGTTATTTAAAAAAACAATAGCAGAAAACTTCCCAAACATGGGGAAAATATCTGCCGTACAGGCAACTGAAGCATATAGGACTCCAACTATCCATAATCAAAGTAAATCTACACCCAGATATAAAAATCAAGATCCCAGAAATTCAGCACAAGAACAGAATATTAAAAGCTGTTAGAGAAAACAAACAGATCACCTATAAAATGGAAAATCAATCAGAATCACAGCAGACTTGACAACACAAACCATCAAATCAAGAAGAGTTTGGAGTGAAGTGTTTCAAATCCTAAAATAAAATGACATGGAACCCAGATTGATATACCATGCAAAAATGTCTTTCAAAATTGGTGGAAAAATAAGATACTTCCATAATAAAGAACAACTGAAAGAATTCATGACCACCAAACCAACCCTACAGAGAATGCTTAAGGATATTCTAGAGAGCGATAATGATGACCCTGGTTCCAGGCACTGCAGCAGAGGAGGGTCACCAAACAGAGCAAGCAAGTGAATGTAGGGGAAAAGTGGTGGACAAACAGCAGGAGGGTAGCATGGCAGAGACCAACCAACACATGCTGGTTGAAGCCCTTAGTGTAGATGACCTTAATCCACCAATAAAAAGAAACACAGGGAGAGTGGATCAAGAAACAAGATCCGTTAATATACTGTATACAAGAAATACATTCAACTCCAAAGGAAATTCATAGACTGAAAAATCAAAGGAGAGAAAACAATTTTTCCATGTGACAGGAGACCAGAAAAAAGCAAGGGTAACTTGCCCATCAGCTGCAGAATGGGTGAGAAATGTGTGGTGTTTTTGAACAATGGAAAGCTACCTAGCCATGGAGTAGGGTGATCTCAAGGCTTTGGTGGGTGGATGGATGCAACTGGAGATTGTGTTCATGGGTGAAATGGTTTGAATTCATGGGAGAACCCCAGCATAAAAAACAAAAGGAGTTAGTGGGATTCAAAAAGCACCACAGGTATTATGAAAGTGATAGGGAGGAAACACCTAGGAGGGAAGAGTGTCTTGAACTCTTGATTTGTTTTCATCATTTTGTCAAATCTAGTTTTGCTTTGTCTTGTTTTGTTAGATTTTACTGTGTGTGATGGTATGGGCAGCTATTTTGAAGATAATGAGATGTATTATGGTAACCATTGTTGGTTTCCTATTATCTTGTTTTGAAGTCCTATAATGCTTTAATTCTTTGGTTGATTTGGTTTTATTCTGTTTTTTATTGATTTAATTATATGGGATGGTATTAACAGTCATTTTGAAGAAAATAAGACATTATGGTAGCCATTGTTGATTTCCTATCATCTTGATTTGAAGTTCTATGTTTCTTTTGTTTTGAATGGTTTTTTTCTGTTGTGTTTGATTTGATTTTATTATGTGTGATAGTAAAGGTGGCTATTTTGAAGAAAATGAGGCATTATAGTCACCATTGTTCATTTCCTGTTACTTTGTTTTGCAGTGCTATAGTGCTTTCATTTTTTGTTTTGATTGGTTTTAGTCTATTTTCTAGTATTTTATTTCATTATGTGTGAAGATATGGACAGCTATTTTGGGTAAAACAAGAGATATTATGGTAGCCATTGTTTATTTCTATTGTATTATTTTGAAGTCCTGTAATGCTTTCATTCTTTTGCTTTGATTGGTTTTATAATATTTTGGTTTTTTCTTTTTGATTTTGTGTGTGAATGTATGAACAACTATTTCAAAGAAAACAAGAAACAAGGTAGCTACTGTTGATTTCCTGTTGTCTTGTTTCAAAGTCCTGTGTTGCTTGCATTGTTCTTTTCTGATTTTCTTTTTTTTTGGTTTTGGGTTTTTTTTTCTCTCTTTAAAATAAAAACAATAAAAAATATATTCATTAGATAACAGCTGTCTTTCCGTTGTGACAAAACTACAGCCACAAGGAAATTAGTAGTCAAATGTCTAGATCTTGTATAGTACTCTTTGTTAATACTAAATAAGTAGACTGTACAGTTGTATGACTTTGTTAAGATGTGTTTAATAGCTTTACCACAAGTTAGAAAATAAAATGAAGGACTTTGAACATTAAGAAAATAGTTTCACCCTCTCCCCCACCTGCAAATCCAAAGAAAAGAAAGAAATCTATGGACTAATATCACTCATGAATATAGAAGAAAAATCCTTAACAAAATATTACCATATCAATTCAAGCAATACATGACAGGTAGATATATCATAATTAAGAGGGGTTCATTAAATAATTATAAACCTACTTAAAATTATAAATGAACATAAATAAATTTATTTATAAAATCATAAGAAAGCCTAAAATTTATATCAAATGATGCAGGAAAAGACTCAATAAAATTCAACAGTGCTCATGAAAAAAATATTTTAAAAGTAGAAAAATGAGACTTTAATTAATAAAAGAAATGCAAAGAACATCTACATCTATCACACTTGTGAAACAATGAATCACTAGTCCTATGGCTGTTAGTGCGGCAAGGATTTCCACCTTTGACACTCCTATTCATCACTGTCCTGGAAGAAATAGTGCAGTAAATAAAAAAGGAACAGCACACATTAGAAAACACTGACGACTATGAGAAAACTTCTAAATAATAAGCAAACACAGTCAGGTTGCAAGACATGATATACAAATGTCCAGACATCAGTGTGAACTCACATTTATCTTAAGGTAAAGGCAATGAGACACAGTAGTATTTATGCATCTGTATCTGTAATTGCATGCACTAACCATGTACATGCAGATACTTGACGTCAGCTAGGAGGGCCTAAAAGCAATGAGACCTTAGTGGTAAGCAGCACATCTGGGTCCCAGATCTTGATTTTCTATGCAGTCTTCCAGTCAAAGGAATAAAATATCTTTGGAAAGTGACAGATTTTAGACCTTGGGTAGGTAGTGTATACATAAGTCTGTACCATCTTGCAGTGGCAGTAAAAAAGGAATGTTAAAGTAAGAAAAATAACAACATTGGAAAGAACAGGATGAAACTAGCTCAACAATGGAGTGGGTTCAATTGACGTAGAAAACAGCTATGAGACACAGAGCAACGTATATATACAATATATGGGATTATAACAATCCAATATATTAAAATAAGTACCAATGAGTTTATGTTTTTCCTGGATAGGAGTGAAGAATCTTTATTCTATGTTCTTGTCCTACCCAATTTACTGAATCAACAGTTTTTAAAACTAGAAGTAATTGTCCATCCACAGTAGGTCACACAAAGGACTAGGTCCCAAGATTTTCTGATCTCTCCCAAAATTCTATACATGATTAGATGTGCCCAACTAAAATTAGACATGTGACCACAGATTTTTATTTACTTATTTGTTTGTTAGTATTTTAATGGCCTAGTGACACTTTGTTTTTGGGGAAACACTGCAACAAATTGAAATGTTTTCATTTCAGTTGATAGATTTTATAAAAATACAAATCTTGCCCATGAAGTAATTTGGATGACTCATTTCTCTAAAACTACAAATTGAATCAGTAGAAGAATCAGTTTGTTCATTCTTGGTCTTCATTTGCACTGCAATAGAAGATATAAAAATCACTTGGTACGATGACTAAATAGACAGAGATTTGTGAACTGATACAGAATTGGTGTGGTGATGCAGATGGAGGGATAAAAGGGGGATTTTACAGCTAACTGCTATACTAGTATTTTCTCTTTGCTAACAGGGAATGAAGTATTTTTAAAGAGAAACAGTGAAGATGTGAGCCAAAAGGAGGAGGATCTAAGGTTTTCTGCTTAGGCACCTATCATTTTATGGATGCTGTCCCATAGGAATATGGTGGATAAACAAGATTAAAGAGGACAGTAGGCTAAAGAAAAAGTGCTTTCCTTTCTCCTTTCCTATATGTGCATCCCCAGGCAAATTTTAGAGTGGCTGTCACTCACAGATTGCTATGAGTTTGTTTTCCTTTGTGGATGGGAGGCTTTATCGCATTGTTTTCTGTACGTTTGATAACACTGTATGTTGGATATGTTCTTGGAAGACACCTCTTTTAAATGTCTTGATCGATATGTGGCGCTAGACCTCGTGTACGGTACAAGCTTCTGAACTTAGAACCTGATGCATAACTGGGTGAGATTTTTAGGCATCAGGATGAGGAAGAATACATTTTGGATGTAGGAGATAAGAGAAAAATTGCTAAGAGTTTGTTACTGATGTTAATTTTTTACCACTCTGTATGACTGCCTATTAATGAATCACAGCTGAGTCTTCATTCTAGCGAAATTAATCGATGGATAGCTGGAAAAGCTTCAGCCTGTGCCACAATTCAGGAGAATTCTGTCATCCAGCTCACGGAAATAGTAGTAGATACTTTGTTACAAATTCATCCCTGTCCTATTTCTTTCTTTACCAAACTGTCCTTGTTTTGCATACACATTTCCCACTTTGTGTGTATAAGTCTCTGACTCAGCATCTTGGGGCGCTTGAATATAGCAATTGGTAATAAGAGAAGCCTAAAAATTTTGACTCACAATTGGGGTAGGGATGGTTTAGATGCCTGCTGATTGTGAATAAAGATGACGGTAACTGAACTATCAAAAGCACTGGAAATTGTGAAGCCAGCATTAAGACTTGCACTGGCGGGAAGTGGTATGGAGCTCTGGTGGCAGTGACTGCCTGTGGATGCACTGTCTTAGGTGTTTGAGCAGTTCAGGGAACTCAGAAAATAAATTCCTTAATTTCTTTAATGGGAAGCACTAAAGCATTAAAGAGTGCATTAATGGAAGCATTAAAGAAATTCTCATCTCCTACAGCTGGAAGGCAGAGAAAGATTTGCTTCAGTCTGAGGACTTAATTACAGAAGTGGGAAAGCTTCAGAGAAAGTGAGACAGTAAGTAATTCTTAGTCCTACAGGTCGGCTATGTCAGAGGGAATTCATAGGCTGGGAAGTAATGGGAACCTGAGAAGCAGAACAGGAAAAGCTTGATTAATACAGAGATCCATCAAACTCTTGATGCTTCTGACTGCTGGATGATACATCCCATTCTTCCACATCAAAGGCTGGCATTCTTCCTTTGTGTGCCAATGTGTGGTCTTTGCTTTTGAAGCCAGTAAGTTCCTTGAATCAAGAGTCTATTCACATCTTCCTACATGGCCACTACATTAACAAGCGCAACGTAAGTAAGAAAACAGGTCTTCTTAGAGAGAAGAAGGTATTGCTAGTGTTTCTCAGATAAGTCCATAGATCCTGAGGGTGCTGGACCAGGGAGGGTGGGCAGATCATCTTCAATGGCATGGATTTTATCACTCTGACTCAATTCCTAGGAGATGGTGTTAACTTTGCTAAAATGGTTGGTGTCTACTGTGGAGGTCAATCTGGAGATTCCTCAAAAAGCTGGGGTTGGAGGTCCCATTTGACCCAGCTATTCCACTCTTAGGCATACCCCCAGAAGATCTGCAAACATCTTACCACAGTGATATATGCGCACCCATGTGTATAGCAGCACAATTTGTATAAGCCAGATCTTTGAAACAACATAAGTGCCCATCAACTGAGGAATGGATAAAAAAAAAAAATTGTGGTACTTTTATACAATGGAGTACTACTCAGCTATAAAGAATGATCACACTGAGATATTTATAAATAAATGGATGCAACTTGAATCCATACTCGTAAGTGAAATAAATCAAACTCATGTGTATAAATGCCATATAGTCTCCCTAGCGTAAGAAATGGTAAGAGTACATAAGATTTTATGGTAATCATGGCTCACCATTATATTGCTTTGAAGTCTTATGTTTTCATTCATTGGTTGGGATGGTTTTATTCTGTTTTGTTTGATCTTATTATATGTGATGTATGAATAGTTACTTTGAAGAAAAGACAATATGGCAGCCATTGTTGATTTAGTATCATCTTTCTCTGAAGTCCTACTATGCTTTTGTTTTTCTATTACCATTGGTTCTATCATGTTGTCTTATTGGATTTTAATATGTATGATAGTATAAACAAATTTTTTATGGAAAATGAGATAATATAGTAGCTATTTTTCATCTTCGGTTATTTGGTTCAGAATGCCTTGTAATACTTTCATCCTCTTGAGTGGTTTTATTCTATTTTGTTATGCTTGACATTACTGTGTGTAAAGCTAAGCTCAACTATTTCAAAGAAAGAGACATTATGATAGATACCGTTAATATCCAATTGTCTGGTTGTGAAGTGCTGTGTTGCTTACATTGTTCTGTTCTGATCTGCTTAGATCTGTCCTCTTTTGTTTTATTCTCTTTAAAATAATAAAATAAAATGGTTGGTGAAATTTTGAAAGCAATTAAGCAATTATTTTGCAAAGTAGAAATACCAGCTTAGCTGTGGCAGATGGTAGTGAAAGGAAAATGAAAGTAGAATGAATGTACTGTGCAAAGCTGGAAGATCTACTAGTAATTACATTTTACTTTATTTTCAAATCACAAAAGAAAATACCAACATTGGGCTCAGTATTTTCAAGAAACTCAGGATGCCTACTTTCTATAAACTAAGTCTGATAATATATCTTTATTGAACTGGAATCTGTGATGTGACTGCTTCATGTGGTTTTGTAAATAACTTGGCTAATTGTCCCAGAGCCTATAAGTGGTCTGGCAGAAAATTATGTAGATCCCTCTATAGAAATAGAAGCAACAGAAAAATAATTTAAAATCAAACCTATCCTTAGCAGAAGACACTATCATGTAGCAAGCACTAAACAACTTGGTTGAGAATATCGCTTGACCATTTGAACTCAGTCAGATTCTATCATTCGTCATTGCAGTTCTTGGCCAACAGGTCAGTGAACTTTGGAAGCTAGTTAGATATGCAACGGCATGGATTTCTACTTACCAAATCAGCTGCTGCTAATGCTGAATATTCAACCAACTGATATGAAAGACTAATGCTAATCCTATACAGCACCATTTCTGTTTTCAGCGAGGACCAAATTCTTTTAGGCAAATCGATTACCATGAATATACTCAAAGCAGTGGTAATTCATCTTGAATGAAACTGGCGCATGTTCTAGGTATTAATTTTTCTTTCATGACTACAAGGTCACAGTCACTTCAACTTTTCAATGGCTTACAAAGAGTGTGATTCCTCAACCAGTATCCAGTCTACCACTAAGAAGATGTGGCTACTAGTGTATATTCATACTCATAGATGGTCAATTTCTGGTTTAATAGAGATTTGAAATGGCCTCTTTATAACACGTCTAATTCATACTGTTTGAGATTAATGTCTATGGAATCTGAGTATTATCTTCAAGCATGCAGTGCCTATTATGTGGTACTCTATCCTAATTAAATAAAACACTTGGAACTGACAACCAAAGAGCAAGAGGAGTGAATCATTTTAAAACCTTGAAACATGTTAAACTTATTATTATTAGAGTTTTTCAGAGGAATAAGCCAACAAAATGCATATTTCATTAATGTAATGTCTTTTCTTTGAGATGGATTTGTATGACCAGAGGCTAAGTAGTCCCACAACGGCTGTCTGAACACTGGGGAATGGGAGAAGCCAGTAGCTGATCAGTCTAAGGAGGAGGAAGCCTCAGAATGGGAACAACCAGTGATGTGGCCACAGGAATAAGCTGAGTTTCTCCTGGAGAATTGTTGGCCGAAGTCTGACTTGACAGCCTAATCTGATTTCCACAAGAAATGGTAATAGCTAGAAAACAGAAGAAGGATCATTGTGTGCCCAGAACAAGCTTCCTTCTGCTGCTTTTTGTTCCTTCATGGTCCCCAGCCTCTCGGCCAGGTTGAGCTCACATTCAGAGCAGACCTTCCCTGCTTAGTTTATGGGTGCACATCCAATCATTTCTGAAAACACCCTCACACATGTGTCTAGATGTATGCTGTGCCAGTTTTCTAGTGGTCTCTTAATGAAGTGAAGTTGATGGCCAAAATTAACCATTACAATCACTTATACTAAAATTTGCATATATTCTCTGAAATGAACTTTAGTTAAGATCACATATTTTTATTTTATAAATATGGCAATACTACAGAGCCTCCACAATTTACAATCGTTTACAGTTATGTTACACTCTTCCCTCTGCCCAATATTACTTTATTCACTGCTTCATAGCTGTCTTTTCTTTGAGCAGTCCTAAATAAACTTCCATCTACAAATCATCATATGAGGGTCTATTTTCTGGAAAAGCTAACCCAAGACAATATCTTTTCTTACTTTTTCGTGATTTTACCTACACAGTTTAAACTCCCTGGCTTCCTACTTAGCAGAATGTCAATGCAGCTAACTCCATCAGTCCCTTTTATGATCTTTCTGCAAGAAGCACTATGGCTTTTCTCTCATCATATAATCACAAAGATGCACAGAGTTTCAGCCTTTATAAAGTTTTACAAGCAAAGAGCTACTTAGTCTGTGCACAACCATAAACAAGTTTGAGTCAGAGAGGATTTAAAGAAAATATAAGCTAGCTTATGTTTAATATTCATAGGTAGTTTTATTATAATTCTAACTACTATGGATTGTCCATAATCTCATAGAATTTCAGAGCTAAAGGGACTCTCTCTTATTAATGTAAATCTCTTTTTTCCCTTATATTTCATGAAGGATTGTCTAGGTAACCTATTTTCAAAACAATGGAAATACTTTTGTTGAAAATGAAAGTAGAAAACTTTAAATAAAGAACAAATAAAATATTTTTATCTTTCAAAATCCCCCAATGTAATAAATATTGAAATAAATGAAATAAAAAGGTTATTTTTAGAAATCAAGCAATTCTCAGTTAAATAAGAAAACAAAATTGCTGTAGAATTGGGTGTTTTAAATCATAGGCTATATTTTTAGAGCATTCAGTATTACTCTAACATGGAAAAGATTTTTGTATGATTATGTTTGGAGACTGGGTTAAATTTTCTAGCTTAACAGGATGTTGAGCTATATAGAGAGTTCACCTCACCAACATGGCTGGGAAATGGTGAAAATAACGGGTGAGTCAGACTGAAGGCCCTGCCCTGTGGAGATAGGTTTCTCATCCAAAATGGCACATGTTTTAGAACATTAATAGGTTAGGTTTACTGGATCCCTTTTAGGCACATAGCTACTGTCAGGTCTGGTGAGGATGTGTTTGCACCTCCTACAGATGAAAGAATGCTTACTCCATACTTGGTGCTCACTTTGATTTTCAAATAGGTCAGAATATAGCTCTATAGCTTATATCTTGCCCCTCAGTAGGGTGCCCAATGCATTTAACCTTTCTTCTTGTAGTTCCTGTTTTACTATTTTTATGCACCATGAAGTCTGACTCATCTTCTGACATACACTTCTATCTAAAGTTCTCTTTAGGTCTCCTTTATTCTGATTTTCATTATTTTCCTTCACAGTAACAGTCTCTTAGATCAACTCAATTCTATTGAAAAATTGAGGTTTTCTGGGTCCAGTTCCTACATAATACCAGGTTGTGCCCTTATAATGCAGGCAAAGAACTTAAATTCTGAACAATTAGTTGCAAAATTAACTAAAGGTACATGAAATAGCCTTTTTGAACTTTTCAATAATAATCTATACTTACAGTAACTATAGACAGGTATAATGGATCGTCTTTGAATGTTGCATTTCAAACTAGGGTGCATTATATATAACGTGGCAAAGAATGCAGAAGAAAAAGTCAGAATGCAAGAGACACATTACTTTTACCATACCACACCATCATGCTATATATATATATATATATATTATATATATAACATATATATAATATATATATCATATATGTCATATATATATCCATGATATCCCATATCATATATATGATATATATATATATATATCATATATATAATGAATATGTTTTTGTTGAGATTGAAAATATAAAACTCTGATTTTATACATATATATATATATATAGTTTTTAATGGTGTTTTAATGGTATATCCTGTACTACTTACAAGTTTTACTTAGCTTGTCAATATTTCTGACAAAATGACAGATTAGGTAAAACACTAAATAGTATTGGTTTTAATATTAAAATGATTCTTTAAATTCATAGCTGAGCTAGAAAGGTGACAAAAATCCATAGAGGTGAAAAACTATGAAAAAGAAATAAGTTTAGAAAATTTACTAATTGCTGATGCCAACGTCTGCACTGAGAAGATCTGCTGGAGGTCTAAAGCCTCTGGGTTTTAATCAGCCTTTTGAGAGACAGAACTGGAAACGCCTAATGCTTACAGCACATGAAAAGTCAGAAAAGGTTGCCTAGATAAAACTAAGAGTTTGAAGGGTAACAAATTTGGTGAAAAGGTAAACTAGACAAAAATATCATGTTTTAAAAACTTTTCATGTCAATCTTTGCTCTGCACAGAAGTAGGAAAATATTCATTAAAATTCTTCATGAAAACTGACACACATAGTTTTTTCGCAGAGATTTACATTACCCGGTGATACCAAAACACACCTAGTGTGATCTATGTCAGTTATACATCAGGGCCTTGGCACAGACAGATATGGAAAATCTTTGCAAAAGACACCTCAACTGTAACTCTCAGAGGGTTCCTACAAATCTGTTTCCAAAATTCATGAGTTAATGCTAACTTTTACTTTTGGCCATGATGAAGTAATTTTTTGGACCTTTTCTCATACCCTGAACAATGGCAAAGTTAACAATCATTGTCAAGAATTTTACATTGTGTAATCATGTATCTTAAATAGCATTATTCACAGAATAAAACCTGCGCTGAGCAGCTTTTCATCACTGGGACCAAATACCTGAGAAGAACAAAGGCAGGAAGGTTTGTTTGGACTAAGTTTCCTAGGTTTCATTGTTTTGTTGCTTTCATGCCTCTGGCAAGGCAAAATCACCTGGTAGGAAGGCATGGCGAGGAAAGCTGCTTGCCTGTGGAGAGAAGGTGAAGGATCCGGGAGGGGAGGCTGGGGTCCAGCTATGGCCCCACACCATAGCCTGTGAGGTCTCACCTCCTGTTCCACTGCCTTCCAACACGGCCATCAAATTATCATCTTGCTGGTAGATTAACACACTTGAGGAAGTTAGAGCCCTCATGATTGAATCAAAAGCTCATTGGCTGGAAACCAAGACTTTAGAACATGGGTTTTGGGGGATATTTTAAATCCAAATCATAATGTATATATTCTTATTTGAGTATAGCTTACAAGAGTGGTATTTTATAGTAACAAATTATAGGATGCAGTGAAATAATAGCATAGTAAACAATTATTTTGAGAACTCATTTAATACTGTGGTCCATTAGATCAGGAAATTCCTTACATATGCCATAGGCTTTTAAAAAACTAAATCTTCAGAACTTGGCCCAAGGCCTATTTGAAGCACTCAATAATATCTGTCAAATGATTAAGTGGTATGATAATACATTTTTCAGAAAAAATTAGAGGGTTATAGGAAACATAGCTTGTAGATCTCATTGGTTTAAACAAAACTATTGCTGATAAATTCATTAATGATTTGCATAACTCTTAAAGACAGCTTTCACCCATACATTAATTTAGGAATTCAAGTCATTTACTTATTCCTGACCCATTACCTCACACATGTGACCTTCTCTCAGATTAACGTGTCAGGGAAGAAAAGAAGTGGAAAATGGACCGGTGTGTTTTTACGACTTTAGTCCAAGAAAGAACAAATATAACTTCATCCCACATTTAACTGCTCAGAACCAGTTACATAATTCTCATTAACTGAAAAGCAGACTGGAAATTATAGAGACAGAAATTTGCTAGTTGATTTGCATCATTATTTCTATCTTCATATTCATATATATATATATATATATGTTTATGCAAAGTTTTATTGAGTGAACAAATGAATGAATGACTCAATGAGTGGCTGAATGAATGAATGAATGTAGAACATTTGCCAGTTGACATTACCAAATAAATTCCTGTTACCTCCAACTCATTTTTAAAATTAATGTAAGTAATGATTATTTTAAACTTTTGTTTACATTTTTCTGTTTCTATATTTTTAATTATTTTTCACCTTATTAGTACATAATGATAATAGTATTTTCATGATAAATAACTGTCTTTAAAGTCCTATTCTGCATGAATAATCTGCTTTACAATATTTACCTTCATTCTTCTTCATTCAAAGTTCATTTTAAAAAGTAAAAACAGGAAACAAACAACATATGGGCTTCTTTGATGATCATATTTGTAAGAGAAAGTCTTTATAGACTTATTATTCAGGTCTCACATTATTTTTTTTTCTTAATGGAGATTTTGAAATTTAATTTCTTAAAGTCTTTGGATACTAATTTGTTTTTCTGGACAGAAAATACCTTAACCATTTATTCTTTGAGTAACTAATGTTTAAATGAAGTCAAGCATGTTTCTTAAAGATGGAAAAAAGAAGTATTAAAGAGATTCACAGAGAGAGATTAAGAATTGAATATGTTATATAAGGAAAGAAATTCTAATTGTACTATTAGAGAGAAAGTGAAGTCAGACTATTATATAGTAATGGAAAGAAAATTTAAGCTTACTTTTTTGGCATTGTACACAGTATGTTATGAAAGATAAATCCAGTATTGTTTTTCTTAGTTTGAGATTCCAATTAGTGCTCTAGGTTAAATACGCTTTGTCCACCAGTGTTCATTTTGGAGGCCGGGTGCTCAGTATGGCACTGAGAGAGAGCTGTAACTAGCGAGAGGTTTTCAGGCACTAGGGCATTTTCTAAACGAAGAAATTGAGGGAGTCCCCTGGAACCGTTTTCTCACTCTGAATTCTTAGGTGGCCCTGTGATTTCTTACTGCCACTTGTGCTCCCATCTCCATGACACCATTTGCTGTCAAAGCTGAAGTGAAACCAGCACTATGCCTTTCAACCTGCAGAACTGTGGAACGAATAAACCTCTCCCATTTATCATGGAGCCCGACTCAGATATTTGAATATAATAAATGCTAGTATAATAAATACTCGACTAATAGAGTTAGCATAATGATACTGGCTACCTTAGCATGAGGTAACCAAAGCAATGAGACAAACCTTACTGATTGGTTGTACATCTGGTTTATTTGCCAGTTTATTTTTGGTAATTTGGACAATGAATTCCAATGATCTTCTGTTTTTTCATGAACTAAATAGGGATTTTTATCAATCACATGTAAGAGTTTTGGAGATTAGCGATATGATATATGTAAATTATTTAATATATTGTGAAATGTTGACCTCATCATACACTTAAGAGCTAAAAAAATTCCCATTGTAGCTAGTGGTTATAAATTATAATAGTAAAGGGTCAAAATGTCTGTAATTTCAACTTCTTTAGAAAAAAGTAGCTATACAAATTTATTTGCCAACCATTGAAAATATTTTTCTAGAAAATGTGATAATTCAATTTGGATAGAGAAAAAGTAATTTATAGTTTTCTATACACTCAAAATGAAAAAGTAGAAATTCCAAAAAGGCTGAGCATAAAACATAACATTATGATCTTCATGTAATGACACTTTAAGGGAAAACAAAAACAAACATAAAAATATTAAATTAAAGAAACTGTGCTGTAAGGGCCAGTGGATGTCTTACAAGCTTTCCCAATATCTGCACATAGAAAGAAGTTCTGGAGAAAGACATCTTCCAACACTCTCTCAAAGCTTCTTGAAGCACAGGTGTGCATTGGTTTGTGGAAGTTCTTTTCCTTGGGTGTCTTCTCTCTGTGTATTTATCTCTTCACATAATTTTTTAAAAAATGTCATACTGATTAGTTACTTCTCTAACAATTTCCAGGTGTTAGAATTTATTTGAATAAATAATATCTTGTTTGTTTCCCTTTGTACTGGCATCTGCCTTAGGTGGAAAAATGAGGTTTAAGGTCTTAGTTTACAAACTTTTACAATAAAACATATTCCAATAAATTCTAACTCCCTGTATGTCAGAATGTGACTATGTAGAACTTTGAAGGGGAACATTCCACAGTGTGATTATGTGTTTGTGTTGAGAGAATTAAAAATTCACCAATAAATTACAACTGAGAGTATCTTTCTGAATCATATAACACAGTTCTCTTAATTTTCCTATGAGGCCAAGAGATGAGGAAACTTGCCTGACATCATGTTAATCACAGAATGAGACACCAAAATTAAGGTACCTGTAACGAAGGGTCACACTATCCTAAGCTTTGACTCCTAGGGACTTGCATGTGTGGGTGTTAAGTCCCAAGTGAGGATCTCACTGGAGAATGTTCCGCTGAAAGTAACATATTCAGTGCTCTCAACCATAATGGGACAGAACCAAACAAGACCAAAGTCAGTAAAACCTACCATTTTTGCCTATGTGGTATCACACATCCCTTATGTCATGAAACACACGATCAGTATGAAATATTAATTGTGGGATAGAAGAGAAACGAATGGATAATGTTATCCTGTATAAAAGAAATTGCTTTTCAATAGCACCAGGTATATAGGTCTGAAAAAAATTCTCGTAGGATATATAAATGTTCAATTTGTAAGAAAATGCCAAATTACTTTCCAAAGTTTTTGAGTCAATCTGCAGTTCTACTTATAATCCGCATCTATTCTCACTGTTAATGTGATTAGACTTTTTAATTTGTTCCTGTCCAATAAGAATAATTTGTATCTCTTTTCTACATTTGTACTTTCTTCTAACTGAGGTCAAGCAGCTATCTATATATTTGTTAACTCTTGTTTTCCCTAAGGATGCATATCTTTTCTTGCCTTTTTGGTTACATAATATGATTATATTATTGATTCAAAAACAGGAAAACATCTGAGCAATGCATAATTTTGATCTTACATGAAAATAAATAATAAGTATATAAGTATATACAAGTGAATGACAAATATACTCTTCAACATGTTAACTGTGGGAGTATTACATGGGGAAGGAAGGCAGAGGAATTGGACAAGGGAAGGTTACTTTTGTAGATGCACTTTATTTATTCTACTCATTGGATTGGGTGTGGTTTCATTGAATGTTTGGTATATTATCAAACAAATGGATAAGTTAAATAAATAAATGAAGAAATCAATGGGCTTTAGAAATGCAAAGAAAAGACTGTTTCATGAGACTAGGTTTATGATTAATCAAACCTGCATGCCTAGGATCAATGTGAAAAATGTTTTGGCTGCTACAACATGTAAGCCAGTCACCTAAAACATGAAGGAAAAATGAGGAAATTACTGAAATAGACAACAAACAGCTCTAAAATTTGAATCTATTGTGTTTAATTAGTTATTATAATTATCCATTATTATTGGACATGGAATAACTAAAGATATTTTAAATAATTTTCTGGTTCAAAATACAATTCTCACTTTTCCCAACTGCTTGGCAGCCAGCTCACTTCCCTTTGTAATCTTTTTTATTACCTATTGGTCAGTGGCATGAGAACCCCAGTATGATGGGGAAGAAAGCTTGGTTTCCAAATTCTCAAAATGGCAACTTGTTCTCTGGCAAAGTAGATTTTATGAAGAAGGAAGTAAAATTTTCTCTGGGAATTACTTGGCATTACAATGAGGAGAGCTATTCTTTCCATGCTGTTGTTTTCTTATTTCAATATTAGACACTGACCAGAGTAGGGCACTAAAAGCAGTTTATAATTCTGCTTCTGTCTTGGACTAGATTCTCGGTGATACTTTGCTCTGTGACTGGAGGGCATGAAAGAATGTTTCAAAGCTTCCAGAAAGCTTCTGTGTTATGACCTGCATTATTCATTCAGCATTAAGGAATTTCACCTCCCTTCCTTCCTCTGTCTCTCTGTCTCTGTCTTTCTCTGCCCCCGTCCTTCCTTCCATTCTGTATTTGAACTCTAGTACCATGAAAAGCTACCAGATGATCCCGCAAACTTTATGATTACTATAATTACAGGAACAATTAAGTGGCGTGGTCACGTAGTCTCCTAACTCCTTACCCTCCAGCTATAATTTATCCACATTCTGGTGATTACAATGCCAGCCAATGATACTGATTACTAATATTTATTTCCCCAGCAGAAGATGTATATTTTTATAGTTTAACTTATATTTTCTGAGATTCTTCCTTACCACTTATTGTGTCAGTCAGGTTTCCTGCAAGACATGTAGCAGAAATAAGATTTAATGAGTAAATATCAAAAGAGGAATAATTAAATGGTCTTGGGGAAAGTATTTGTCTCATTTTATTTTTTTATACCAAAACAACCAAGGAGGGCTAAATTTATAAAGGTAAGAACTTTATCTGCCTAATGATTCTGGAGGTTCAAAGCCATGGTGCTAGAATCAACCTGGGTGGGATGAGGACCTCAGGATGGAGTCAGGAGGACACGAAGAAGGGAGAACTCATTGCTGAAAGCAGGACTGAGAGCAGCATCAGTACCTTTTGAGGATGCACCCCAAGTGACTAAAGGCAGCCTACTCAGCCCTCGGTCTTAATGTTTTCATCGCCTCTTACGTTGCCTTACCAAGGACTAAATCTTTGACACAAGAACCAGTGGAGCAACTTCTATATAACATTCATAGGATAAGGTGAGTCCAAAAGGAATGGGGAATCATCCTCAGATTAGCAAAAGTAGCATAAATCAGGAAGCGGCCACTAGTGAAACAAGTCAAACAAAACAAGACTTCGTCTGTTTGATTGGTGCCAAGGGAGAATAAGGAGAGGATCAGACCAAAAGAGCACATTTCCTCAGCATTTTCCTTCACACATCTCTGCTTTACAAATACGTTATGGAAACCATGTAGTATGTTTTTAGGTTCCTTTTTATTTCTTGAATCCCTTTAGGGAAAGTTTTTTATTTTCTCTTGGTATTTCTTAGATCGAGAAGTTTCTCATTACATGGTCCTTACTTTAGTTTTTTTTTTTTCTACTTTATAAAATACAAGCTAGCTGTTATTTATTTTTCTAGCACTGTTTGCTGCTTCATGTTTTCATTGATTTTTAGAAGGAGAGTTATATTTTAGTCACTTCATTATTCTTCTTCCTATTGGCATTAAACCTTAAGGAATCTTTTTGCATTAATCTGGATGGGAAGCTTCACACTTCATTTAGTAACTACATATTGAAAGATAAATTTTCATTTTCTATTTCTGATTACAGACCAACAAAAGTCCTCTATTGGAGGACAGAATCTTCCCTAATTCCTAGGAACATCTATAAAGCTCTCTGTATCATTGCTTTAATATTAAACACACGGAGGTTTTATTTTAAAAATAAGAACAGTCTCCTTACTTTCTGTTTATTTTGAATATTGGGCAGATTTATTCTATTGTTTGTTTATTAAAGTCTTTCTGCTTCCACAATTCCAAATATAGACAGGTGTTGAAAAAATGTTTTCGTATGTGTGTGGTGTGTGTGTGTGTGTTGCTTTTTATTGCCTATTATCTTATTGTATGTGAGATACTGCAAATGTAATGACAAAAGAATTAGGGACAGTCCTTATCCTTAAGAAACATATAATCTTTAGATTATTTTTATAATGTCCTAAAGCATTATTTTCCCATCATAAATCTATTTCTAACTTTTACTGTATCTGATAGCACCGTTTCCATCCTTTGTGGTTAATCATAGGTCAGGCAAAGCAATTTTTTGATGGGTATGATATAATTTGCATGGGTTTTTTAAAAAACATTTTAATTACAACACTAAGCATATTAATTATAATACTAATGCCATATGCAGAGGTATTTGTCCAAACCCATTTCCTACCACATACATGCTTCTCAGCTTTAACCACAATCAGGGCAGTGGCACAAGTGCTCCGGCTGATTGTCTGTCTTTCTTCCTCAAACTGCATCTAAGAAATGATGATCCTTTATTTTCAAGGACTGCTGTGCAAAACCATTGCTGTTGTTTTGCTTTTCACCTTCCCTTTTTTATTTTTATTGATAATATTTCTTCTAATCATTATTACTAAAGGAACCTTAGAAATTCAATTTTAAAAACCTCTAAAAATATAGAGACTTCCTAGTCCCAATTTGCTTGGGACTTCCCATGTTCTAGCATAGGAAAATTCACACACTGGAAAACTCTCATTATTAGGTAATTGGACACAGTTGGCTACCTTAATTAGCTACTTTGATATTTTGCTAGAGACAAAGGTTGAGAAATAAAATGTTGAATAGTATGTGTGTCCTTTATTAAAGAGTTGACAGTAAAGAGGTGTGTAGAGAAGCAGCAGCCGTAAGTCATTGTAAGGTGATGTCAGTTTTCCTTAACTTTATAAATCAGAGCAAATTGGGTTAGGAGGAAAAAAAAAACCTCTCAATGAAAATGACCAGAATCGTATATATAATTATTAGGAAGCTCTCTCCTTTTCTCCTGCATTGTCTTGATTCCTTTATGGTCCAAGATGTGAGGAAGACTTTTCCCAGTCAGTTCATCATGATCAGCTCTACACTGACCCTGTTCTCAGTTTAGATAACACCGGGACCTAACACAGAAACACCTCAGGATCACGTAGCCATCAGGCTTCCCAGACACACAGCTAGCAACCATCACCTGAAGTCCTGTTACCTGCGATAGACTGTTGGTTCGTATTTACTAGTTATTAGCCTATTTATGAAATATTTGTTATGCATTTTCATCTTTTGTTATTTATTTAGAAATATTGATTTTACGAAGCTTAGTGTATTTTTTCTATCAGTTTTGTAAAGCACAGTTTCTCCGTCTTACCATTTGCTTTTCTACATGTGTATGTTACTAAATACTGTGCTCTTGAGGCCTATATTTTAAAACTTAATACAGTAACATCTTGGGCATTAATATGAACAATAATAAAATCTGTCAAATAAAAATTTTGTTAAAAATTAGTACAGTAACTTCTTGGGTGTTAAGATAAACAATAATACAATCTTTCAAATAAAAAGTTTGTTTTTGTTTCAATATTAATGAAGATTTTTATATCTATTTTTATATCTAAGCTATCATAAATCTCAGTGGTGATAGTGAACGAACTTTTCTTGATCTGACTTGAATGGGAAGGAAATGGGAATTTCATTATTAAGTTTGGTGTTACCTGTCTGACTGATAAATACATGAAAGCAATTTAAAAGGTACAGAGGAATTCTGTATCATATTTACAAATGTCTGTGACTATAAAGTTATTTTAAAATAAAAATCATAAGTAGTGATCACTCTTGCATATGTGTGGGTTTTGTATTCCTCCCTTCCCCTAAGTGTCCTGAATGTACTTTGAACTCTTCTTTCCTTTTTAGGTACAATCTCAATGTCACTGCCAACCAAACATGCTCTTTTGCCCAGCTAGAGAAAGAGAAGAAGATGTATAAGGAGAAATCATGGGGATGACGATGTCACCATTTTTGGAATCAGGAAGACAGAGTTCAAACAAAGAAGTTGACCACCACATTAAATACTGCAGTAAGTTTTAGAAGGATAAAAGCTGTGAACAGGTTTTGGATTGCCAATAAGGATATAAATGAGTATGACAAGAATCATCTTGGGAATTATTTCTTGAATCTTTCATGGATTCTGTAGAGGACAGTGAAATACTCCCCAGTGGAAGAAACCCCAGAATCTATATTTTCATGAAACAGTAATAATAATTTTGTTATAAGCAGTATACATACTTTTAAAATCATAGTAGCTGAACTTTATCTTCACTTATACAGTGAATGATGTAAAATTGCTTGATTCAGGACATGTTCAATGGCCAAGTCAAATTAATAGTGTGAGTGATCTTATCAAGTTTGCAGAAATTGCTCATTACCATTGCAAGGGTGATGGGAGGAAGGACATTCAATTAACGTGATTGATTCTTTTTTTGATATATGGGAATAACAGACTTGGTATTTTTATTCCTTGGTACCCTGTACAGTATAAGCTCTGATTATATTTTGAGTTGAACAAAAATATGGTTTTAAAATTATGAAAACATTAAAAAAGTATTCATTGGCTTATGAAATTGGAATGTCCAGGGGCAGGGAGCTCTTCAAAATGATTCAAACCTAGTGGTTTAGCAAGTGCATTAGGCCTCTGGTTTTTTCCTACCTAAATGGGGCTCATTCTCATAATGGCAAAGTGACTGTAAATAACTTTTCATATTTTTTACTTTAGCATGTATTTTTAAGAATAAAGATTCTCACCTCTGGAAGTCTTAATTTAAATTTTCCTGAAACTTTTCCAAGCATCTCACAGAAATTTATTTGGCCAAATTGCATCATGTTTCTTTACTGAAAGCCATAATTTTGGAGAATGTTATCACTGTGATTGGCTCAGGCCCGAATAATCCCTCAGCATTATTTCCTTTTATAGAGGAAAGGGTAGAATCAGCTTCTTTCTTGCACATCACTAGATTTGAGGAGAAATGTGAAAAAATGAATAAATGTTTTCAGAATGAAACGAATTAATCAATATGTTTGCCTAGAATATGTCCAGTACACAATAATTGCCACAAATGTTGTGGTTATTATTATTGTGATTAAAGAGGAAACTTACTAAGAGAGGTGACGTAAATTGGTAACCCAATCTGAAGAGATGGCGTTTTGAAATGATTTGTAAACATACTCATGTTAATATTAAGAGATTTTTAAAGATAAAATTCTGTAAAGTTTCATAGTTTGTTAAAAAAACCCTTCTGGAGTAAGAATATAGCCAAGTATCCCCTTTACTCAAAATAATTTGTCCCCACTTATGTGAAACTTTAGCTCTTTCTTGATACATATACTAGTGATCTGTTGCTGCATGATAACATTACAAATTTTGAAACCTAAAAAAAATACATTAACACAATAAGGATGTGAGATAATCTCATGTGCAGCCTCTGCTATCAAATGTGTCTTACATTCACTAACTCTCCATTTGTGCACTTTTACATCTTTTAGAATGTTGACATACCTTAGGATCATCTATGATACAACAATATGTGACTAGCTTTTGTTCTCAGCATAATACTCTTGAAATTTATCCATGTTATTATTACATGTATCAGGAGTATGTTCATTTTTATTGTTGAATAATATTCATTGCAATGATGATACAAAATTTGTGTATTCATCTGTTCTCTGAAGAGCACTGAAGCCATTTTTAGATGTTGGCATTTATAACTAGAGCTCCTACCCATACTTCTGTAGAATTTGTGAATGTAATTGATGATTTCTCTAGAGAAGCATTTTAGGAGTGAGGCGATAGGATCATATTGTGTGATTTTACATTAATAAGAAATTTCCAAACTATTTTCGCAGTGCTTACCATTTTGATTTACCACCAGCAAAGAACTGATGTTCTAGATGCCAAACATCTTTCCTAGCAATTGGTTTTCAATTTGAAGCATTTCAAGAGGTTCATAGCAATAGCTGTGCTTTTGACTTGGATTTCTGTGACGGTGTTTTTGCAGGTTTATTTTCTTCTTGTTGAGTTTTGAGTGTTCTTTTATCAGGTTTAAAGCCTTTGGTTACACAGGTGATTTGGAAATATTTTCTTCTAGTCTGTAATTTGTAGCACTATTTCTCAACTCCACTGTGTTTCACTAATCCATGTCTCTCAAATTTGTATTACACTGTTTTATTGCTTTATTTTAAATGTGAAAATTGATGGAGGTTCACTAATTTTATTCTTCTTTCAAAATCGTTTCACATCATTAGCTCCATTGCATTTCCAT
The DNA here is from genome assembly GCA_004027455.1 of Hydrochoerus hydrochaeris. Classification (NCBI taxonomy): domain Eukaryota; kingdom Metazoa; phylum Chordata; class Mammalia; order Rodentia; family Hydrochaeridae; genus Hydrochoerus; species Hydrochoerus hydrochaeris. Next base: position 79,457 of record PVLA01003291.1, on the reverse strand, counting down.
ATAAAATGTACACATACTCCTTTACATAAGCAAAAGAATCTGGTGGAATTTTCAATTAAACTAAGTTAAATGTATTGATATTTCTATCATATTAAACCTTTAAATCAATGAAAGCCAATCACCGTTCCAAATATGTAGGTTTCAAAATTCAGCAAATTCTACATATAGGTTTTGAATTAACTCTTAAGTGTTCCCTTCTTTTAAAGTTGACAGATAAGTTTCTTACATCTCAAAAGATGCTCTCAATAGCTACTCTATAGTCTTTCTTCGAATATCTTGATAGGTTGCCATCGCAGCATTTACTGAGAGCCTTTTCTCTTGAAAGGCTTCCAAGCTCTCAGGTCAGTACTTATACCTTATAGTCAAAGGAGCCTACCTGAGGAACATCCAATTCCAAAACCCTCCCCTTCTCAATTTTACTTTACTGTCAAGTTAGTGTGATTTTGTCATAGAGCCGTACAAGAGCAACTAACAGGTGATGTCTTTATATAGGATATTAAACAAGAAGGTAGGTTCCCTTGTGTTCTCAGTAATACCTTTAAGAAAAGCTCTGTTTTCTTTTCTTGACTGAAGGGAAAAGTCAGATGCACAAACATGATTGTTTCACTTTTCATTCTCTTGCTCTTTTTTTCCTTCTTCAGTTTTCTGGAGTAAGAAAAATGGCCACGTCTCCCCCTTCACTCAAAATGATTTGCCCCTGCTTATGTGAAATTCTCTTTCTTGACATGTGTGCGATGATCTATTGCTGCATGACGATATTAAAATTTTGCAGCCTAAGAACACATACATTATTAAATCGTCTCTCTGGGTCACGATTTCAGGCACAGCTTCTCTGCATCCTCTGACAGCTGAAATCAAGGGCTAAGCTTAGGCTACAGTGTCATCTGCAGGTTGACTGGAGAGGGACCCAAACAGAAACTCCATCAGGTGGCTGGCATCTTTCAGTTCATTGCACTTGTAAGTCCCAAGACTTTAGTTTTTTGCTGCCTATTGTTCAAAGGATGCCTTTGGCAACCAGAGTTTATGACCAGTGTCATTTGATGTATGTAGGGCTTCCAAACAGGGACACGTGCTTCATTAAGGTTAATAAATGAGGGGAACTAGCAAGTACAGTGCTACAATTTTATCTAATATAATGATACAGTTCCATACATACAACTACATATATTCTCTTTTTTGAAAGCAAGTTGCATATCATACTTCCATTTGGAGAGGGAATCACTCAAGTATTAAAGAGTGCTTGAAACCTATTGTAAATTAAAAAACGAATTCTTACAATAAAACACACGCTGTCGTTGATCCCACTCACCATTCCTTTTCTTGGAGCACATTTATCCCATCTTTCTTGCCACTTCCTGAAGCAGTTCTAAGCTGGTTATCGAGTCTTTACCAAGTATGATCAAAGCTGCTGAGTGCCCTGGAATAGAAAGACAGACTCATAAAAACATTGCAGTGTGTCCTTGTCCTGTCCCCCTTATGCACCAAGTCTGACACCCTGTGCTTTCTGACTCTTCCTCCAAGTCAAAATGACCATGAGAGTAAACATCTTGAATCAGTTCAGTACATTAACAAGCACTACAGTGGAACTAAAGCTACTCACTCACCAAGAAAGGCTTCCAGAACTGCTTTAGAAGGTGACAAGAATGATGAGGTGTTTGAAGTGAGTGGCCATATTTTGAAGGGGAACTAATGGCAATGTGTCTTTTATTACAATAATTATCCTTTTTTGTTTAAACGTGCAGCACACTTTAAAATAACACCTTGTAGAATGGGAGGGGCAGGGGTTGCTTAGTTACTGTAAGAGTCTATCTCTTGTGATTTGTAAAATAGTTTACATAGTTATTTTTTAAAACAAATTCTAGAATCAAAATATTACTTTCTTGCTAAAATTTTTATTTCTGAATATGGAAAACTCAATTTTGTCTCATTTTTTTCTTATCTAAATCCATATGAAAAATATAAATACATACCCTTCCTCAACTTGTTCCAGAATTAAGTGCTAAAAAATATCAAGATTGGAAAACACAGTGATATTACAATAAATTCATATTTAGATGCACAGATTTACCTCAAATTCTCAGCTATAAGTGGGTGTGAGATTTGATAAAGTTTCTAAGTCTTTGTCTAAAATGCCCATGTACAATTACATACTAGTGGGTCTTGCTCATCTTTAAATACCTTTCAATTTGTGTTATCTCTAAGAAGAGTCACACATGGCACTTCTGGGCACCACTTCTGTCCTTGGCAGAGTTAACCCATTTCTTGGTTTCCACAACATTTTATACTAACTTTCATGGGATTCTAACATGCTGTATTAGATCTATACTTTGATTTTTCATGTTGGATACTGGAAATTTTTAACCATGATTTTGAAATTTATTTTTATTCACTGAGACATTGAATAACACTACACATTTAGTAAACAGAATATTTTAATAAAATCATAATCTTTATATTTTGTGATTCTAAATTGAAACACATTGTTGATGTTCCAAACACTTGTTTACTATTTTACTGAGCTAAAACTATCTCATTCTCTCTTTAGTAAATAGTGCTGGAAAAACTGGTTTTCCGCATGCCAAAGACTAAAGCTAAACATGTGTTTATCATCATGCACTAAACTAAAGTCAAAATAGATCAAAGATCTAAATATTACAACAGAAACACTAAATACACTGGAAAACAAGGTAGGTAGAAATCTTGAAGACATAGAGATAGAAGAATTCATGGATAAAAACCAAACTGCATGGGAAGTTCTTCAGAGAATCAACAACTGAAAACACATCCTATTAAAAAGTTTTGTACCTCAGAAAAATCATCAGCAGAGTGAGAAGAAAACCCACAGAATGGGAAAAATATTTAGCCAACTGTTCCTCAGACAAAGGACTTCTATATTGAACATGTAAAGAACTAAAATAAATCAGATCCCCAAAATTCAAACACTCAATCCAAAAACGAGCATCTGAGATGAATACACAATTCTCAGATGAAGAAATACAAATGGCAAATAAATATATGAAAAAATGTCCAACATCATTGGTCATTTGAGAAATTCAAATTTAAACAACACTGAGATATCATCCCACTCCAGAAAGAATGGCTAACATCAAGAAATCAACCAATAACAAATGCCAGCAGGGCTATGGGGAAAAAGAGCACTTCTCCATTATTTGTGGGAGTGTAGACAGTCACTGTGGAAATCAGTGTGGTGTTTTTTCAAAAGCTAGGAACAGTGGTCCCATTTGACCCAGCTATTCCTCTGATGGATATTTTCCCAGAAAAATTAAAAGCATCATACCACAGTGATATATTCATGCCTATATGTATAGCAGAAAAATTTATAATAGCTAAATTTGGGTAACAACCCAAATGCCCATCAACTGAACAATGGATAAAAAAACATGTGATATTTTTATACAATGTAGTATTGCTCAACTATAAAGAAGGATAAGCCTGAGGCTTTTATAGGTAAATGGATGCAAGTTGGGATCATACTCATAAGTGAAATAAATCAGATTCATATGTGTAAACACCATACTGTCTCCATAGTGTAAGAAACTGAAAAAGTAAATATGATCCAAAATGTACAATAGATATTGTGAAAGGGAAAGAAATACTCCAAAGGAAAGAAGAACAACTGGGATAAGGCAAAGGAGGAAAGAAAGAAAGGAAAAGAAAAAATATAGACATATGTGTACACCAGATACTTAAGATAGTTATATTACTAATTTCTTTCAGTGCACTGAAGAGAAGGGTTTATGCTTCTATTGTTCGATCAGTTTTGTATGCCTGTATCTTGTAATCTGAACAACTACTTTGAAGAGAACAACATGCAATATACTAACCATTGTTAATTTTCCATGATATTATCATGAAACTGTTTTCATTGTTTTTTTTTTTCTTTACAATGCAAAAAAGTTTATCTCAGTCTCTCTGTTCATGGGGCTATGTTAATAGTTCAAGTCATTGCGATGGAGGAGAGAAACATAAATTCTAATTATCTGCTTTGTAAAAAAGTCATCTACATCTCAAATCTACTGTGTATTCTACAAAGGACTGCATCAGAAAATGAGCAGTGTCTGCATGGTGAATAACTGCATGGAGCGAATCTCCTGCGCAGGCACCTCACACACCCCACAGCACTATGGAAACAGTACACCTTCCCTGTGTTACGGTACTGAGATCTGCAGATTTCTTGTTAAAGTAATTTGCTGGAACTAATATATTAAAAAGAATTATTAAAATACTTATTTCTGAAAAAATGTGAGACCATAGTCTAACAGTATTTCAGATGATAATAAAGTTTGGAATAATGATAGATGAAAAGTTTTATGTCCCAGGTGAGGCAATAATTATAGACACTGCTGTAATTTTATTTGTTTCTTTGCTTTTTGATGCTGCAATGTTTTAAATTTGTAATTATTTCATGTTTATTTTTCCCCTTGGGCTGGATACAGACTAGTTAAGAAGAAACTTTCCCAAAATGGCAGAAAATAAAAATATTTTGACCTTCTTCTAAGTCTGAGAAGTAAGATACAGAGGTATTTCTTCATGTTTGTGAAGCATAGCTAGGGATGAATAAATATACTTAGTCAAGTGCATTTTTTTGCTCAAATAAATGTTTCAGGTCTTTTTTCTATCAGGTCCTAAAGTGGTAATAAAATTCAAAGTGAAAGTTTTTTTCATGATTCCTATTTATTTAATCTATCAACAAGACCACACTACCATTAGTTATCTAGAAGATCTGTTCCCATTATGTCTGCGGGGACTTACTCAGCCACATGATAGATTTCACTGTTGGTGCATTATTTCTTCTGTAATAGACTATATTTCCTTTTCTTTAATTTCTTCCTATTAGTGCTGGTCCTTTAAACTCCCCGTGTTTCTTTTCTTCTTGAACACAGATAAAGAAATTGTCTTTTCTAAAAGTAACTGGCAAAGCTTATCTAGAGCATCCTCTCAAGTAATCCTCATGCTAAGTAAATACAATATGTTGTAGATGTGGGTTTTTTGTATTATATCAAATGTGAGATTGTGATTTATTAGTCAACTTTCTTTGAACCTGTGGAAGTTTATCCAATGCAGTTTAAATTGGGAACTAAAAGCCAGTACTTCAAAACTATCTGAAGCAATGGTAGGTTTCCTAGAAAAATAATATTCCTTTGAAAATTGATTCTTTTCTTTTCCTGTTTATGATGATAGGAAAGAACAATTCTATCCTGTGGGGTAACAAGAGGCAAATCCCTCAAGGAACTGGGAAAACCACTCACAGAGACTGGAGTTGCCCCTGGAGGCAGCTGGTAACACCAGGCATCTTTAGGGTTGTATGTAGTCAGAGTGAAATGGTATGAGAGCTATTAAGTGAACTTGAAAACTTATCATGCTCCCTGGAATTTGTCACCCTTGGGCATTTGCTTATACCTGGAATATCTTCAAAGGTGATAGTTGCTCAGTCATCCTGAAATGCTAAGGTAATAAGAAAGGGGCAGGATAAAGTCGAGTTCCAGCTTTTTGTGTAACAAAGATACATAGTCTTTACCTCCATAAAATGAAGTATGAAATGAAAGAATAATAAATACTAGAATTTGTTGTTACAACTATTGAGTAAGAAAAAAACTATTGGCTAGAGAATAACAGGGGCTGCAAATAGTTGAAGTTTGGTCTTGTGTATTTGTTGGGGTTCATTATATTAGTTTGTGTACTTGGCAAACATTTGAATTTCTATAATAAAAAATTTTTAGACTTACAACAAATCAACTATATAAGGAATTAAATATACAGAACTAATTATGGCTTCAGGCATCCTAGTTGGTGACAGAAACGAAATGCTAGATAATGATGTGTTAGTTGAGAAAGGGGAAGAGGAAAGAGTTGATAAGAAATGAGTTGTGAGATATTCAAAAGTTAAATTTAATGTTACCTGAAAATTAATTGTATGAAATGACTAGAAGATAGTAGTTATGATACTACATCTAAATTTTCTCTTAATTTGTAGTATTTAAAACTGAATTTATTGGTTTAGCGACATTTTCTCTCAAAAGGCAATATTTCTCATGAACAATTATTTCCAAAATTAGCATTTGTAAAGAGAGGTAAGCCCTGGTTGAAGACTAAAAATATTTAACTACAGTTGAAATTATTCAATTTTAAATGAGAAAAATGACCTTTCAAATATAATCTGGTTCTACTGTTTTCCTGAGCATCAAGCATTTGACTCTCCTGTCATTAATACTGGGTGCTATGTGCCAATCTACTAGCTGTTCTAATGGTTTATAAACATTTCAAAGACTAATATTTCACTAAATTAGCATCACAGAGATTCAATTTCAGGGAATCATGATACTCAGGCAGCCATGTTACTTTAACAACATGAAACTGTTAGTAAAGATAGGGAAAAAAAATTCCCTGGGAACCTGCTGTAGCTTTAATACCCCAAAAGTTGAGCAGTCCTAAGTTCAGTGTGTGTGATGCATAAAAGGATTGTACAAATTGTAATTTTGCCTCGAGTTTCAGCCTATTGTTAGAAGGCAGCAGAAATAGAGATAGTGAACAAATGGAATAAAGTTGGACTTGCTATTTAATGATTCTTGCAATTACAGTTTGGAGGAAGTGTCCAGGGTTACTACAGAGTCAAGCTGCTTTGAGGAAAATTACTGCGCTATATCAATCTTAAAGGAAAGACAATTTATTTATGAAATAATTTGATACTGTGAATCCAAAGTTTAAGTCAATTCTTTAGTGAGTCCTGCTTTCATTCCTCAATAAAACTTAGCTCCCTACCCTGATTCTCTAGTATTGCTCTATTTTATTTCAGTTATAGCACATGTCAGAATTCACAATCACATTTTTTAGTTTATTTTGTATTACTTCTCAGAATATAAGCCCACTTGAGAAAATATCTCATTTACCTTATCTTTGAATGATAATTGTATCGAATAACTTCCAGAATAATGCTCATTTATAGTTATTCTATAAATGTTTTTTGAAGTAAAGCTATTTTCAATTCAGCTCTTGTGGGAAGAAAAGTTAACAGCAGGAATGCTATTGAATTTTTCTCTCTTTTGGAATACATAGGGGCAAAAGCTTGGACAAATTTCCATGAAAATATACTATTGATATATCTGTTGACAATAACACTAATGAAATTGCCTTGTAAATAGCATGTGTTTATGAGATATTTTTAAAATAAGTCATACTTTTTTATTTTTATTTTTTATTATTTAAAGAGAAACAAAAGCATGTAAAGGGTAGAGACAATACAGAACTTCAAAAAAAGATAAACAATAAGAAATCACTAGTTTATAAATTACATATTGTCCTCTTGGAAATAGTTGTTACAAAATTACAGCATACAAAGTAGATATTCAAAACAGTGAGAGTGTAAACAGCTATGCATGCATGAGTCTCTACATGTATTTTTATCCTTTCTGTATTAGAGGGAAAAATAAAACATAGCAAGACAAAACAAAACAAATTCCTATAAAAACATGAAACCAAAAAGTCATATAAAGCCACAGTTCAAGGTGATCTACAATGATTACTGTGTTGTTTCTTTTTATCTTCAATAGAATTGTCTATATCAACAGGCATAATTGAATATAGCAGTACATAACAATATTAGTAAAAATAAAACATTGTAAACAGTATAAAATTTCAAAGGCAGGTAATAATCAAACCAGAGTGGATATTCTAGTGGATCTTGTCATCTTAAGTGCAGTTGCCTACACTCTCAGACTTGATACTATCAATCATAACAGCTTTGAATAAAATCTATCAATACAAAACAGCGATCCAACAAACCAGATTCAATTACGATCAGTCATGGTAAAACAGTGTAGGTTTTACAGAGCTTTAGATTAAGTTAATAGGAAATTAAGGATGATTACCATACTATATCCTGTTATTTTGGGGATAACTCTCTGTGCTCTCAAATGTAGTACAGGTAGATTGACTGGAACAGAATATAATACATCTAAGCAGAGTGGTGTGAGTAATGTGGGTTTTAAATCCTCGTGCACTATTAACAATATAGTGTATCAAGGCCATCTATGTTAGAGATTCTAGCCATCCTTCTCTGCCTCATTTCTGCTATGCTATTTTTCTGCCTTTGTTTGTGTACTTTTCTTCTTCATTCTATTGCCTGCCCCGTTCTTTGAGGCCTTTGTGTAACTGTTCCTAAAATCCTGATATTTTTTTCTCTCTCTCTAGAATGTCCTTCAGTAGTCTCTGTAGGGTTGGATTGGTGGTCACAAACTCCTGCAGTTCCTTTTTGTCATGGAAGCATCTTGTTTCTCCATTAATTTCTAGTGACAGTTTTGCAGGGTACATCAATCTGGGTTTGAGGTTATTTTCTTTCAGGGCTTGGAATACTTCGCTCCAAGCTCTTCTTGATCTGATGGTCTGTTTCAAGAAGTCAGCCATTATCCTGATGGGCTTACCTTTATAGGTAATCTGTTTCTTTTCTCTGATGGCTTTTAATATTCTGTTTTTATATTGAATTTCTGGTATCTTGATTATTATATGTCTGGGTGTAGCTCTGTTTTGGTTGTAGGTGGCTGGAGTTCTGTATGCCTCATATAACTGAATGTCATTTTCTTTTCACATGCTTGGGAAGTTTTCCTTAATTATTTCCTTGAATAGCCTTTGTAATTCGCCTGCTTGTATTCCTGCCTCTTTGTTCACATTTCTTATTCTTAAGTTGTAGATTCTCTTGTTATCCTCTAGCCTTTGTATTGTTACTGCCTGTTTCCTTGTTATTTTTAAGAGATCTTTCCTTTCATGATCACACATTGCAAACTTGTCTTCAAATTTTGATAGTCTATCCTTACTTTCTTTTAAGGTGTTTTGCCAGCTTTCAATGGAGTTTTTAATTTCCTGGTAGTCTCTTTAAATCTGTTTCATGTATTCTATATTTTCTTTATATTCTTTATGGAATGTTTCCCTCCTTTTTTTGTGTTCCTCCTTTCTTCCATCTGTATCTTCCTGAGAGATGCTTAACATTTCTTTATTATTCTACTCATATCTTGCTTTATCTGATTTAATATTTCAGTTTTGAGCTCGTCTACAAGGTCCCGAAGATATCTCTTAATGTCCATAGAAGCCATGTCTGATGTTGCGTGTTTGCTGCCCTTAGTCTCCCTTGTTTTTCCCTCTCCTGGATCAGTACTCTCAGGGTTCTGGGCTCCTCCTGCCTCTCACTCCTGTCATGGTCCTGGCTTCCTCCACACAGGTGTACAGTGGAGGTCCCAGTCCCCTTCCCTGTTGGCCACATTTCCTCCGAAGCATGCTGGCGAGGGACCACTACCCTCTCCTGCCTGCTTTTGTCACTGAGGTGTAAGCAGTGGCTGTGTATGCCTGCCCCTTCCCACCAGACCAGCCAAACTTCAGGGGTGTTTACCAGGTTAGTGTGTGCTAGGCATAGGGAATTGATTTGGGATGGCTCATTGGGTCCCTGCCAGGGGCGCGACCCAGGCCAAGCAAATCCCATGAATCTGCTCTGGTTAGGGAGCAACCAACTGAAGTCGCTCCCAGTTCAGGCTCCTCCTGCCTGATTCCAACATGTCGCCCATTTGGTCGCGCCCTTCCCATGTGGAGGGTCTCATTCCCAGCACTGACCATGTATTAATCAAGGTCCCTTCTCCTGCTCCGCTCTCCATTGGGCTCACCAAACCCTGACTTCAGCACTGCTGCGCTTCCTGTGAGTGGCAACGGGAATGAGTTTGGCAGCTCTGCTGGCTGGTGTAGATTCAAGCTGGTGCAAATTCAGGCTGGCACAAACTTGGTGAGTTGCAGTGAAAATGCTGTGTCCCATAATTTTTAACTGTTCCAGTTGTAGTCCTGCTGTGTTTGATGAGATTTTTTACATTTTAATTTCTTCCTGTGCCAAGAGGATCCATCCCCCTCTGTCTGGATCTCTCCAGGATGTTTTATTCTGGCATATGAGTTGTTTCTCCTGGGAGGTTTTGTATTTTGTTGCTCACTGATCAGCCATCTTTAGCTCCTCCCTCAAAATAAGTTATACTTGATCTATCTCCTTTTACATGTTCTAGCCAATTCTGTAGTCTCTGTATTTATGGGCTGTATCTTCCTGGGATGTAGGCAGATGTCCTAACTATAGGAAAATAAAAGGAAGATATTTTAAGACCAGAGTGGTTCTCTTCTATATACATCATGTAACTGTATATAATAATACTTAGAAAATAATATGTCATATCTGCATCAAAGAACATCCAGTTATATCCAGAAAGGATTTGGCAAATTTGTATCATTGTGCTTTTGAAAATTCCTCACAAAAATATTTGAAATAATTAGAATTTACTGAGTGAGACCTCTGATTTTCTAAGTCTAATTTAAAAGTTAATAATTTGTGCTATTTCAGCCAGGAAGTTTGTTTTTATAGTAATACTAAGGATAAAATGTTGGTCTTATGTTCCTTATAAACTTTCTATTTATGAAGATTAGCAGTGGAAGTGATCATTGAACATAGGGCCTGTTTGAAATGGCAGCACTAATTTCTTTTTATTAGGCTTAATAATATTAAATTGCCTATATCTCATTTTTTTCCATTTATTCATTGATGGCCACCTAGATTGTTTCCAGATCTCAAGTATATTCAATAATGTGGCAGTGGACATGAGAGTGTAAATATATCTTTAAAATATTCCTTTAGAGCACATTCCTTGAAGTGGTATTTTGAGCATACATAGCTTTAATTTTAAAGTTTTGAGGAATCTCCATTTTGTTTTGTATAACAGACATACCAATTTACACTCCCATCAACATATCACCAGGGATTTTACATTCATATCTTTGAAGTTGTGATTTTTTTCTCCTAAAAATTATGAGAATATTTCATTTTTGCTTTAAATTTATAGTTTTTGATTATTAGTAATGTTAAGGACTTTCTCATTGGCCTGTTTCCATTTTAATTTCTTTTTGGAGAAATGTTTATTTAAATCTTTTGCCCACTCGTTAATTGAACATTTGGGGTTTCACTATGATATATTTTGGATATTAGTTCATCATGGCTTTTAAATATTTCTGTTATTCTGTAGATTGACTTTTCATTTTGTTGTTTCTTTGCTATGCAAAAACTGTTTAGTCTAAGGAAGTTCTACTTGTCTATTTTCACTTGTGTTGCCTGTGAATCTGGTATTACATCCATGAGATTATTTCTGAAATTATTTCCAACACCTCCATCATGGAATTTTTCACTACAGGTTTTCTTCTAGGTATGCCTGGTAGTCTCATGTTGATGTCTTTAATTGTTTTATGGATTCTTTGGTTAATTTTCATGTATGGTATAAGATAAAAATTCAATTTCATTTTTTATATATGCATATCTAGTTTTCCCCATAGAACCGTGGAAGTGATTATAGGTTAGCTACTGTGTATTCTTGGCATCTTTTTGGAAGATTAGTTACCTCCTTGATTAAATTTATTAAGAATTTTGAACACTATTACTAATGGGGTTGTTTACTTAATTGCTGTTTTGGATTGTCTATTTTTAGTGTTTAACCTCAAAATTCAGTTCCATATAATTGATTTTGCCTCCTGAAACATCACTAGAAATATTTATTAATTTTAGCAGTGCAATTTTTATGGATTTTATACATGAGATTATATTATGTTAAAAAACTTTAAAATCTCCTTTTCTTATTTAGAAACTCATTTTTTCTTACTCCTTTAGCTAGAATTTACGGGCTATACTGCTAAGAACTGGTGAAAGCTACCCCTACTTCTTTCTGGTTCCCTATCACATAGAGCATTGTTGTCTCTTCTTTGACTTTCCGCCTATGAATTTTCTTCCTAGTTAAATGTGTTTCTTGTATAAAGCATATTTATGGATCCTGTCTCCTGATCCACTCTGCCTGTGTTTTTTTTTTAATTGGTGAATTGAGACCATCTACATTAATGGTTATGAGCAACATGCACTGGCTCATCTCTGTCATGCTACTTTCCTGCTGTTGATTGCCTATTTCCCCCCTCCACTCAATTGTCTGTCCTTCTCAGTGATCCACCTCTGCCGCTGTTCCTGGAACTATGTTTTGTTTATTTTTAATCTCTCTCTAGAATGTTCTTCAGTATTCTTTGTAGGGTTAGTTTGGTGTTCATGGATTCTTTCAGTTGTTCTTTGTCATGGAAGTATCTTTTTTTCTCCATTAATTTTGAGAGATAGTTTTTTAGGGTACATCAGTCTGGGTTGGAAGTTATTTTCCTTCAGGCCTTGGAATACTTCACTCCAAGCTCTTCTTGACTTGATGGCTTGTGAGAAGTCTGTTGTGATTCTGATGGGTTTTCCTTTATAGCTGATCTGCTTCTTTTCTCTAACAGCTTTTAATATTCTGTTTTTGTGTTGAATTTCTGGGATCTTGATTATTATATGTCTGGTTTAGATTTATTTTGATTAGACTATCTGGAGTTCTATATACCACACTTGTCTGAATGTCACTTCCTTCTCCCTTGCTTGGGAAGTTTTCTGATACTATTTCTGTAAATAGGCTTTTAATGTTACTCGTGTTGACACCTCCTTTCTCACTCACACCTATTGTTCTTAAGTTATGTTTCTTTGGGCTGTCTTGCAGTGGTTGAATTGTTACTTCCTGGTTCCTTGTTATTTTTAAGAAATCTTTCCTTTCATGATTGCAAGCTGCAAACCTGTCTTCAAGGTTTGAAAGTCTATCTTCTATTTCTTTCAAGTGGTTTTGCCAGCTTTCAATGGAGTTTTAATTTCCTGGATATCTCTTTGAATCTGTTTCATGTATTCTACATCTTTTTTATATCATTCATTCAAGGTTTCCCTCATTTTTATATGCTCCTCCATTTTTTTACCTATTCTTCTTTAGAGGTGCTTAGCAATTCTTTTACTATGTTTTTCATTTCATCTTTTACCTGAGATAGTATTTCTGTTTTAATTTTTTTATGGCCTCTTGAAGTTGTTTCTTTACCTCAGTTGCCATCACTTCAGAAATTTCAGGTGTGTGACTCCCAATCTCTTCCATGTTTGTATTTCCTGGATCAGCTCTGCTTGGGGTGGAGGCCAGAGGCCACCATTTTGCTTCTTCATCTTGACATATTCCTGGGTTTTTCTGGACAAGGGGGTAGTGGGGTCTCAGGCACTTCCCACATTTGCTACAATTTCTGTGAAGTGAGACTGTTTGGTTCTTCTAGCCAGTTCTGGCTATGAGTATCTGATGGTGGCCCTTGGGTTCACTAGTGCAAGATTGCTGCTTTTCCCAGCCTGTGCTGGCCCCTCAATGGCTGGTGGAGTGCATGCAGGAGTGGGGCTGGCATTCACCTCCTAGCTCATTCTTGGTAGGGATCTTCTACAATGGTTGCCAGAGTTTGCACAGGGGCCAGGCTGGCCACTGCCTCCAGACCAAGCTGAACACTGTCAGGGAGGCCCCTGATGACCACTGGTATCCATGTGGGGTCAGGGCTCAGTCCAAGCAATTTCCACTGATCTGCAACCATCTAGGATCTGCTGGAGGAAGCCAGTAGCAGCTCTGATTCCAGGCTTATCTGACCCAGCTCCAAAATGGCTTCCAGTGGTGCTCTCCCTCCCATGGGAGGACCGAGTCCTCTGCACTCACTGCCAGCCAGTGCAGCCCTCTGTGCCTGCTGCTCCCCTCTACTGCTGCATTTCTTTGCAGAGGCCTCTGGGATCTCCAGCCACCACTGTCACGGTGACTGTGTCCCCAGGTTTCTACAGCTTCTCTCACACAGTGAACCTGGCTCTGAGCAAGGTGCTGCCAGCTACCACCTTCTTCTTTATTTAGGTTTTTCATTTTACTCTCTCTGTGGGCTTCCCTTCTCGGTTCAGATTCTTCCTGGGTCCAGAGGACCCACTTTCTTCCTTCTTGTCTTCCCCACAATGCTTTTGTTCCAGCGTCTGGACTGTGTCTCTCAGAAAAGCTGTTTACTCTGCTGCTTACTCTTCTGCCATCTTCCTGGAAGCCATTATCCTAGTTTTAGAAGGAAAATATTTAGCTTTTCACTGTTGATATGAGGTTACCAGTGTGATTCTCATATTTGGCTTTTATTATGTTAAGGTAACTTTCACCTACTTTGTTGAAAGTTTGTGTTGTAAAAGTATTAAACCATTATTGTTATTTTTATTAATTAAATTCATTGGCACATTTTAGATACACACAGTGGTTGCATTCATTATAGGGCATTTGTACCTATACATGATGTAGCTTAATTCTTTTTCATCCTCTTCCTTTACCATGAAAAGTTATTGAATTTTGTTAACTATTTTTTCTCCATTGTTTTGAGATGATCATATAATTTTTATGTTTTATTCTGTTAAAGTGGTGTATTACACTTACTGATTCTTATATACTGAATCATTCTTGTATCCTAGGTGCAAATCTAATCTGAATCTTGTGTAAGATTATTTTAATGTGCTATTGAATTTGGTTTGCTAATATTTTGTGGAAATTTTTAGCTCTGTGTTCATCAAAGAAACTGGTCTATCATTTTCTTGTCTAGTAGTAATAACTTTGCTTGGCTTTTGTGTCAGACTAACACTGGTCCTAAAAAATGAATGTTTTCATTTTGGGTTGAAAGTTTGAGAAGGACTGGTAGTAATTCTTTAATGTATGTAGAACTTACTGTGAGGCCACCAGGCCCCTGTCTTTGATTGGAGAACTTTAATTAATACTTCAATTTACTTAGATGTTATTGATCTGTTTAGTTTTCTATTTATTCATGAGCTTTTCTTGATAAGTTGGCAAAACCAATCCAGTTCTCTCAGTTGTCTACCTTGTGTTTTAATAAGAGTTTCATATTATTCTTTCTTTGTATTTTTCCAATACCAATTGAGATGTTTCATTTTGCATGTCTGATTTTAATTGTATTCTACTTTTTATCTTTCCAAACTACAGTTTTCTCAATTTTTGTCTTTAAAAATGACTTAGTTTTATTAATCACTACTTTAATTTTCTAATTTATTTTCATTATTTCTGTTCTATTCTTTATTTCATTCCTTATGTAAACTTTAGGCTTACTTTGTTCTTTCTTTTTTTTTTTAATTCTTTGAAGAGTAAGGTTGTTTATTTTAGGTGTTTCATTATCATGTAAGAGTTTATTACTATACTTCCTTTCTAGAACATTTTTTTTTATATTTTGCAAGTTTTACTGAGTTGTATTTCATACCCACTTGTCACAAGATATCTTTGATGCTCTATTTGTGTTCTTCTTTGACACATTTGTTGTACAAGAGTATACTGCTTATTACATATTTATGAATTTTTAGTGTTCCACTGTTACTAATTTTCAGTTTCACAGTACTGTGGTTGGAATAAATGATTAAATTTTTTGTTATCTTAAATTTATTGTTTGGTTGCAGACTGTATTACTTGTCTTGAAAATGTTCTCTGTGTCCTTTGGAAGAAGGTATATTTTGTAGCTGTTGGATGGAGCATTCTGTATTTGTCTACAGTATTTGTATTCTGTATTTGTCAGATCTATTTGGTATAAAGTGTCTTTCAATCAGAATACTTCTATCTGAATCATCTATCCATTGGGGAAGGTAGGTTTTTGCAATTCCATATTGTTATTTTATTTTTTATTTCCCCCTCAGATCTGTTAATATTTCCTTTTTATATTTAGGTACTTCAATTTGTTGTGCATTTATATATTTAAAATTGATATATCCTCTTGATTAATTGACACTTTTAATGCTAATAATGATTTTAACTTGATATAATTATTGAATTAGTCTATTTTATCTGACATAAAACTTACTACATATTTTTGAATATGCATGCAACATATATTTTCAACTTTTCTATTTCAGTCTATGTGTGTCCTTAACACATAAAGCCATCATACACTTGGGGGAATTCCAAAGTTTTCTACATTGAGCATATTTTATAACCAGGAAAAGGTAGTTTATAAAATACATGAAAATTTTACATTAATATACAAAGAATGAGTTACAGAAATTTCCACTATTATTTTAATCAAATAATGGGTTACTGACTAAATGAATTATAGATAAATTATAGATAAATACAGTCTCACATTACCCCAATAATCATATAATAAATAATTTTTGTCTGTTGCCTCAGCACATCTGTGTGTCATAAAACTTAACTTTAGAACAGCTATTTAATGGTGCTAGGAAACACTCAGAATACTATAAAAAATCATAAAAATACATTGAGTTTGACATTTAAAAATGTGACTTATTGGCAATAAAACAACAGATCGATCGAGGAGACAAGCATATGCCTAAAGCAGCAAAGTTAAGACAAGTGTATTAATTCTCATGAAGATTTAACAAAGATTAATAGAAAAGAGCAGAGATAAAGAAAACATAAAAGATGAGACCGGCACGATCGGTTTAAAGCCAATGCATTGCAACTAGTGCATGAAAAACTAAGAAGAGTCAGTTGCATGAGAACAACAAAAAAGATTTAAAACAGGACAGAGGAGGAAGAAAAATAAAGTGATAGATGTGTTCAGAATCTTAAACATAACAGAATTTAAGTCCCCTTCAGGGACTTATTTCTACTAAATCCTCTAAAAAAAGTGGATCCACTTCTCTCTGAGTGATGCCAGTAATAGATGGTTCACTGTTCAAAGGCAGCCTTTCCCCTGGATGAAGACTTCTATTTGACAAGTTTTTTTATAATGATGTCAAAACCTGTACATTCTACCAAAAGTTTCTTTATCTCCACTATATTTAGAATAATCTAATTTTTTTGAAAATGAAACTATTTCTCCCTTCACATTTTAAAGCTTCTCCAGTTCACTTAGTTAATTCTTACACATGCTTTGAAGTGCCTGCTACACTGTCTTTTTCCATGATTTGTCTAAGTCTTTCTAAAATGCACTCAGTACCCTAGGTGTGATTTAATACAGCATTCATCCAGTCATCTAATGTTTCTCACTCATTTTTATTTTTGCAACAGCTAACACTCTCTTTTGCAAAGACCATAATATTCCTTTTTTATTAATATAGTCTTAATATCAGTCAGCTCTCCCATGGTTCAAAACCATGCCTCATACCCACAGTTAAAGACAGAAGTTTAATCTGGCTCATAGATCAGAGAATTTAGACTGTGGCTGCTGCCTCCAAAGGAGAAAAATGGTGAAAGGCCACGGACAAGACAGCAGCTCACTTCTTGGCAGCAAGGAAGCAGAGAGAGGAGGGAGGAGTCAGGAAGATGAAAACACCCTCCAAAGGCTTGTCCTCAGTATCGGGCATCTTCCATTCAGGGCTTCACTCTTAACAGCAGTTTTATCTGTGGACTCATTAATTGATCAAACCCACTTGAACATAGCCCTCATGCCCTATCACCAAAAGAATTTTCCAAAAGTCCCATTTCTGAATATAAGGGAATTTGGGAGGGGGAAATATTGTGTTTCTAAGTCATAACCTGCTTCTGCTTTATCTGTGAAAAGTTGTTTTCTGTACGTTGTGAGCCTTTAAGCCGGCTCTGCATTATTTTGCAGTTCTTTAAAGAATTTAGTAGTAACAACTATAATTTATACAGTTTGCTTTAACTTCAACACATCTAGTAAATTATGTGTGAAAACTCACATTAATTCTAATGAAATAGTGAGATCTGTACAATTCTCTCTGGCAGTGTTTGCTTATATTTACTTAAGATATTTATTATTAAGTTCTCTGATGATCCCAGATACATACATGAATTTTTTCTAGGCTTTCTTGATTCACCCAGAATGTAAAATTAAAAGATTCACTTTCCCTAAAAGATGTGTTTACTTATATTTACAAAGCAAAGTCATTTCAAAGTGAATCCAAATTAGAATTTCTATAGTTTAGCATTTTTTTTCTTAGGAGTATAGACTGTGAGCTGGACAAATAAGAGGACTATAAACTATTCTTCATAAATGGAGTAAAACTTCTAAAATGTTTAAAATTTTCACAAAATTTCACATTTTATAACTGATATTAATAATACATTACATTTTTTTCCATTTGCCATATTTTCTGAAGCACAAACTTACTTTGGTTTCTCTCTTCTTCCAGCTTCAGTTCATATTCTATTCATGGTGGATATGATCAGAAGATCAGTAATTTTTTTACAAGTTTATAGCTTCCAGATATTCACTGGAATTCTCTCTTCTGGCAACTCCATCCTCTTTAACTAAGCCATTATATATTTCTTCTATTTTCCAATCATATGTCTCATTTCATCTTGCTACTAAAATTAACAACAATACACACATAAATACAAACTGGGAAAATAGATATTGCACCTACAGTTAGAAAAAGGCGTGATGAGATAGTGTGCTTAAACACCAATGGAGGGAAAATAAACTGATGCACATTTCAGAGAGTGGTTTATCTGAGATAAGTTCTCATTGAATAAATTGAATTATTCCTTTATTGCTTGACAGAAAGCCAGCTCCCAGGCTCAAGCCCACTGTTCTGATATTTTGACAAATGGCCCATAGATCTGAGTGATGCTCTTCTACATAAAGCAAATTTGTCTTTTTTGTTTTTAAGTTTATTGAACTAGAAAAAATATTAAAAGAATCATTCTTCCAGTTTTAGTTAGCTTTTTGTTACTATGTAAAAAAAGAAAGAAAACTAAGATAATTAGCTTTAAAGGAAAAAAGGTTTATTTTGGCTCATAGTTCTATGGGACTCAGTCCTTGGTTGCTTGGCACTATTTCTTTAAGCCCGTGATAGCACAGTACAGTTATGTCAACAGCGGTACAAAAGAAGTGGCCCACCTCATGGTGCTCTGGAAACGGTAAAAGGGGTAGCAGAGTTCTGAAGTCTCATGCTAGGTTAATCCCCTCATGATTTAACTGTGTCTAATTATGCTCATTCTTAAAAGTTCTACTACCTGCCAAAAAATACTACAGGCAGGGGACTAGGACCGCCTTCACCACATGGCCCTTAATGGGAGATTCTAGATTTAAACCAGAGCATTCTGGTTCTATGAAAAACTTTTATATTCCATTGCCCAGTTAGGTAGAAATTCACTTGGAAATCAGGACTCTCTCTCTCTCTCTCTCTCTCTCTCTCTCTCTCTCTCTCTGTGTTTGTTGGAGTGAGGAAAATTGATGGTCAATTTTATGATACATGAGGCCAATAGCTGTCAATACAACTAATACAGAGACCATTTGAATTCCAACTACTGACCAATTTCAGAGAAACTAAAATTCACTGATTTCTGAATTATACTAAATTAAACTAAATTATCCATGATAAAAAAGTCATTTTATGGAAACAGACCAACTTATTGAAGGACCATATTAATAGACAAACTAAGAGTGCATTCGGTCTTACCAGGATCAAATCAGTTTATGTTTATTCACTATAGATCTTTTTAGTGTCTCTACTATTTCTTTATAAGAATGAATTAATAATATTAATATTTAAGAGTTAGCTAGATATGTATTACTAAGTCTAATTCCTCAATATATCTATAACTATATGGATATTGCTGTTCTTAGATTCATTTCTTCATCATTTAGTGAACTTTGTCTGTTTTGCTCCTATATGATTACAGTGAGCCATATCCAACTTCTCATCTGTATAAATTCCAGAATATCCTCAGTTATTGTTTCAGCTGAACCTTAAACTACATTGATGTGAATATTGCTGTTATTATGAGTCTTTCATTAAAGATGAATAGGCTAGGGATAGTTCTCTTTAGGACAACTATTTCTTAGTCTCTAAAAGGAATTCCAGTAAAAATAAAATACTTTAAGTCCATCTTAATCATTTAGAGATGAATCTCATCCATTTGGAGGTCAATAAACAACAAACTTACTGCTGTCAAAATGTTTATACAGTTGAAAGTCAATGAGGTTTAGGATATTTGCTACCTAAAACACACTATTCTTTAAACTCTTTTCTATTTCCATCTCTATTTACAATAAGAGCTTGCATGGTTTGGAGACATTTGTTTTGTACACACTATTCTTTCTTAGTTAACAGGGAATAACAGATTTTCTTTATCTCAGTTGTCTAACATGAAAACATTTTGTTTTCACTATAAAATGACCTAATTAAGGATAATGTATGATAAGATAAAGTACAGACAGTTAATTTAAAGAGCAATACTAAAAGGAAGAATGTAAATAAGACAATAAAACCCAAAAATTTTAAACATGATAAATGAAAATATGGAGTAAGAAAAAGAACACGCAAACATCCAGAAACATCTGAAAATTTTGAAGGAGGAAACAAGATAAAAGCAATGAATGTTAGCAGCAAAAATGTGGTCTTTATAGAGAAAAATCAAGAAGAGATTTTTCCATAGTAATATAAAGAAATCATAAAGGGGGTGTTTTGGATATTTTTATATCAACAAATTTAAAATGTTATTAAAGTACATTAAAATGGACTCCACTTGAAGAATTCTAGTCAAACAATGCCATTTAGGTTCAAGGTAACTTTAGGTTGATTTGGAAACATTAGTGGAATTTAATTTGGACCATTTCTTGGAAATGCCTACACACAAAACAAATAAATAAATAAGAAAAAGAAATTTAAGTCTGATTAATTAGCTGCTAGTTAATTTATAGTTCTATCATCATGGCTTTTCTAGCAGGGTGGACAAAATAAGGCAACATTTTATATCTAAGCAAATAGTACCTTTATCTGCTCCATGACAGCCCCCTGTATGTCACTGCTGTACCCCTCAGATCATTTCCAGTATGGCACTGATTCATATATGCATCATGATTTGCTAAATAATATGGTTCACAATTTTACTACACCTCAGCTTACATTTTACAAATTTATATAAAAATATAAATTCTGCAAAATTGTTTCAAGAAAAATGGGAAATTTTATTATATTTCAATATATTACACTTTTGTGGTATGCGGTCACATGCCATCGTTCAGTAGATCACAGGTATGTTAAAATTGAGCGTCAAATTTTCTTCTTCTTCTTCATCATTACCATCATCATCATCACCCTTGAAATTCAGTAACATGGAAGAAAAATGACTGAGGGAGGGATTAGAAAATACTCAGCTTATGGTACAGAGTTATACTTTGGTATGGAACTACTCTGAAACCCTTTGGATTTGGTACTTGACACATTTGGGGCCAAAATTTTGTCCAGGTAGTTGGTATTTCTTTGGTATATGAGAAGCAAGGTGCAATTTATCGTATAGATTTCCCAGTGGCTTGCTACCGCTTCCAGCCAGACCAATGTGTACTATTTCCATCCTTTTCTGTACTCATTCCACCTCTGACAACCAAATGACGGTGAATACTAAGATACCACCTTATGCATTACTGATTCCCCAAAACCAGCATAATTATTGTGTATCACAAGTATATAACAATTAAAAACAAGCTTCATAATTACAGGACTTGTAAACCTGGTGAAAACAATCTCCAGTTAGACAAAACAAGGCTCTGACTCGGGAGATGACAGTGCCACCTTGCTGACCAAAGACAAAAAAGGTTATCTTCACCATTTCTATTAAACTTGATAATAATAGAAAAATTTTACTACTGTAATGAAAGGTGTTATTATTTTTAATAACTAACCCAAAAGTTATTATTTCTTAGTAATAAAATAGAAAAAAAATTCAGTTGGAAATCCAGGGCCAGGTGTAGTTATATGCAGTTGAATGCTATTGGACTTCAAAAATCCAAGTAAATTTATAAATTATTAGGATTAATGAGAGTTAGCAAGATTCTTGAAAGTATGATTACTACTCCCAAATCAGTAACATTTGCATATCTTAAATATAAATTAGATAATAAAATAAAAATATATCATCCACAAAAGCTAAATATTTAATGTATCCGGAATGAATCTTTTGAAGTTATGCAAAACTTTTATATAGGAAGCATTAACATTTACTGAAGGCCATAAAATATCCAAATAAATGAAGAAATATACCAGATTTATCAAAGAAAAATTTATTACTTGAAGTGGCATAGAGGAATATAAATTATATATAAAGAAAATATTAGTACAATTTACGTTGAATTTTTAAATCATATAAAATGTCTTTATAAAGTAAAAAAATTATAGTACATATAAGAAAAACATACTATTTAGAACATATAAAGAATTCCTATAGAATACTTCTGTTTACTAAGAAAACAAAAAAGTAAAGAAAAAATGAAGTTCATGAAGGAAAGACCTAGACAGATGAGTAACCAATCCTCACACCAGTGTATGGTAATCTCCTTGATAGCAGTTATGACCAAGTTTGCACAGATCAAAACAAGCATGTACCCTGTTAAGATTGGAGAATTTTGAAATATCTGTTTACATATATTGAGATTATAGAGATATAAATGACATATACACGAGAGATGAAATTGCAATTTGGGTCTGCTGTATACAAAAGCAATTTGGCACTTTCTTGTGAGTGAAGAAATGGTAACCAGCATTCAATGATCAATATAAAATGGTGTTCGAAGGTTCTGTATTCTATAGGCAATCCTCACTAATAGAAATACAGTACAGTGTTAGTGCTACTAACACATGCTTCGATTATGCTTACTTAGCAACTTATTCCACTCCATCTTCAGTCTTTTTCAGATCTTTAAAAACTAGAGTGAAAGGGAGGAGAGAGGTATTTAGGATCAACTTGTGTGTACTGTGCTTGGTCCTCGGTCTAGATATGGAAAAACAAAGAATATTGAGTACTCACTCACTTGTCAGAATGGGGACTATTTTAAGAAGAGGAGTCAAATCCTTTATCATCAGCTGGGCAGCTGTTTAGCACACACACTCATCAGTCCTCTGGCTAGATGAATTAGGACAAAATTGCAAATTCAGAGCTAAGAAAGAGGAAAGGAGAATGGAACCCTCCATGTTTTGTGTGGAGATACAGAGTTTCTTATGCATCAGATGGAGCACACAAAGAGTTCATCACCAGTGATCCATGTAAGAATTTCCTGCCCCCAAAAGGCAGAGAAAATGCAGGAGTGGTGTTGGGTGGCTATGACTAGAGATAAAAATGGATGGGAGACTTATGTCTGATCTAGATTCCTCAAGGCAAGAAGTTGCAAAGAGATTTTATGGAAGAATCAAGTCTTTTCATAAAAGGTTCAGGATGTGTACATCTATCTACTACATAGAGTACTGGCTAGTCAGTGTTAGCCTGAAAGCAGCAACAATCTTCAGAGACAACAACAAAAGCAAAAAAATGCACAACTTAATTAAAAACAAACAGGAAACTAGTTGAATCTTTCTTCTTCCTTTAATATCTAGATTTTACTTACTGCCAGTGCCTCAAATTTTACCTGGAATAATGGAAGACAAAACAAACTTTTAAATTGAAGTTATGGCTTGAAAACAAAGAGTTTATTTTCTAAAGTGAATTTAATGGAACTTGTACAAAACAGTATTAAGTAATTAGTATAAGGATTCAGAAAAACATAGGTGAGTGGAGTAACTTCAGTAAAATAAAATGATCTCATGTTCATGTGCATTCAAATTGAACCTTGGTTATTCAACTGAGTACATCCTAGAAAAACTCACTCACATAGCAAAAGTATGCTCCAAAATTCTGATGGCTCATTAATTAAAATATTAATGTACATTTGAGTCAATAAATGTGGATATCAAGCTGCACAGAAATGCATGCTGTATGATAATATTTAAGCCTTCTATTTGAAACCACATAAAGCAACTCGTGTAAATGGATATGTATGGATCAATAAACATATAGCTGTATATATGATAATATGAAATGGGCACTGAGATGATATCAACTATAGAATAAAGCAAAGGGGAAGTTACAGAGGTGAAGAACCTTAGCAATACATGTAATACATTTGTGTTTTAAATAGGAAACATTTGATGCAAATTTTATGTAACATTAGCTTGCTTTTCAGGATGTAAGTCTGTTATATATTATATTTTCTATAGTTAAATATTAAAAATTTAAAATATTACAAATATATTTTGACAATTTTCTTATAAAATTTGGTTGGCATTTAGTTGTTTACTTCTGTAGAGAGAAAAAGAATCACTTTGAGTCTTCTTCCAGCATTCATTTTTGTTGTCATTTACATCTTCATGAGTCGTTAAAATTTTAGAAATCTTGTTGCATTTCCTTTGAGAGGATTAAGTGTCTTTTACTTTTTCCTGAGTAGCTCTTCACTGAAACAAGATCTAACACATGTGAATCACAGTGTTTTATTCCTTTTTTATCTCATCCTGAAGTAAATTGAATACCTAAAAAGACAATTAGTGTCTCTCCTGTATATTTAACTTTGCTTACCTAGTTTTGATGAATTGTTCATGATCGGGTTTATTTCAAGCTTATAAAGGTTCTGCAGTGTTAAGAGTACATTTTGGTGTATACAGCTGAGGTACACCGAAATTTTAAGCAGACTTTATGAGTCACTTCTTGCTAAAGCTCAGAAATTCTCATTACTTACCAGTAATTCACAGGAATAATAGTCTTTCTTATGCTAATCTTTCCAAAATAATCAGAAGAATACCATGCCAGATAAAATATTTTTAAAACATTTGTCCTATTCATTATAGGAGATTCAGCAAAAATAGCTAAACATATATTGTATAACTCATATAGTTCATGAAATTTTCCTGTTTCTAACAGAAATTTTAGAGTTGAAATTACTGACTTTTACTCTTGTAATGTTCATGGAGTAGGCGATATGTCTCCTACTAAAGCAAGATATCAACAGCTGGTAAAATAATCTATTTTGGAGTCAAAAGTCTTCTCAGATTATCTCTACCAAAATGAGGAAATGGAGACAAATGATGGCAAGCAGGTAGATAATTTTCATTTTCAGAATTATTTTTGTCATTATTGAATTGTATGTACCAATTTATGTAAGAGTTTGAAATAGTTTGCATTGTATTTACTTCTCTTTTGCCAACTTATTTTAGCTGTTTCTAAATGAAAGGAAATTCAGAGCAGCCGTTGGTTAGGGGATTAACAAAATTATTCACCAGTAATAACACTGAAATATGTATTAGAATATATATATTCTAATATATAAACATATATATATACATATATATGTATATGTATATATATATTTACACTCAACTTTATAGTATATCATATATATATATATATATATATATATATATATGCATTTGTATTTTAATTCTCAGTAGTTTCTTTCTGCTGGTATATAGTTACATTTTTATGCACATTTCTGGTTGTGCTTTGCTTAAAATTGCATTGCTTTTTTATACTTCTGGCTTTAATCTCTTATTACTCATCACCCTACTGGGGTTATGGGCTCTTGACAGTGAAAATAAGCTTCTTAGGTTCATGGAATCTTTATTATACAAAATGTGCATTAATGTCATTCTTATCTGCTAATGGGCTCCACAAGCAGAAGAAGCAATGAAAGGGAAGGAAAATGATTATTTATTCACCAACTTGGGAGAGCACATAGTGAATGAACCATGACCACAGATTTTCTGAGCAAATTTCCAGGGTTAGGCAGGGTCCTCTCTTTTGATTTTCTTGAAAATATGCATTATAATTATTTGCTATTACATGCACAAGTAAAATACATAACATTTTCATCTACAATTATTTTAGAAAATTTGAAATATTTTAAGCATAGAAATGCTGTGTATGATATTTGATGAGTGAAAATATTCTTCAAATTATGATTCACTACAGTATAATGAACTTCCAGGGTTTAACTAATTTAGGCTCTCTTAAGTTCTCTAAAACTTCTTTTATTAATTAGGGAAGAACTTTATTATATAACTAGGGTTTTTAGAATTTTTAATTCCACAAATAGTAGGTCAGCATATGGAAGACATTTACCTACTTTTGAGAACAGAATTATTAGTTAGGTCATCAATATTATCAAAGAATACATTATATGAGAGGGAATGTTAACTAATATGCACGATTTTTAAATAAAATTTCTGTAATAATTTTGTTAGTATATAGCATCCCATATTTCACTGACTCTACAACAATCACACATTTATATCATAAAATCAAAATTTCCAGTTAATAATGCATTACTTCCATGTTGTGTGTTTGCGGTCAGACATACTACCTTATATATCATAAGAGTAATACAAGAAAACAAAAAGTATAAGAGTAGATTATTGGGGTCAGGGATATAGCTCAGCATCACAAACAGCTGCCTGGCAAATGCAAGTTCCTGAGTTTGATTCCCAGTACAAGAGAGAGAGAGAGAGAGAGAGAGAGAGAGAGAGAGAGAGACAGAGACAGAGACAGAGACAGAAAAGAAAAAAGTAGATTACTACTTACAGATTACTATATGAAATTTCTAAATTCAATATATCTCAATTGTGTCTTTATTTACAGCTCATAACTTCTTTTACATCCACACCATTTTACTAAAGTATTCTACTGGTAGATCTAGAATTCTAAGTCATCTTGACTTACTACGAGTTTTTCCTGCTAGGGGTTTTATGTTCAATGTATCCTTCTGCTCCTGTATGTGATTAAACTAAGATAAGGTATTCACCTCTCCTGGTTCTGCTTCTTGACTTCCCTGTCTTCTAATAAACCTTTAAAAGAGCTCTCCTTAAGATCTTATTCCCTAGACACATTTACATCCAAATCTAGAACTATATGAGTTTCACCAAATCAATTTACTTTTGCTAGTTCAGTCCCAAATGTTTTGACCTGATCTAATGCCCTGTTGTTTCACCGAAGCTTTCAAACATACTGCTCTCAACTTACATTTTCACTTATTTTATACACTTAAGCTCACAACCCCTTATTATTCTCAGATCTTTGTGAGCATATTTTTCGACTCTTGTCTCTTTTCTTTTTCCCTAAGACTTCTCTATCTGGAAAATCTGTAATTTTGGATATAATCTTCTTCAGCATTCTATGTTGTGGATATATCATAATACTCTTGAAACATTTCTTCATCCTTACTTAATTTTCTCACTGGTTTATTAGCATGTCTTTTTTCAGACTAATGCAGTATAAAAATGTCCTATTGACTACTTCATCTATATCCACTCATTGTGCCTTTTCTCTATTCTTCCCTAAATACTCAAAGAATGAGTTGTTTCTATTTTTTGTGTCTATTTTTTAAGTTACTATTTAGGCTTCAGTTAACTCTATTTTACTTTTCTTTCTCCATGTCTACTACTTACAACAACAAGAATGTTCCATGATTCAATGATCATGCCCTTGTATTTACCTTTTATGCTTTACCAGAACAATTGCACAGAACCAGTTACTTTTTAGTTCTAGAAATAACTCTCTCTCATTCTGTATCACTTTTGGCTTATATGATAAATTGAATCCTTTAATGTGTGATCTAAAATTGTTGTTTTACCTCTCTGAGTATAGTACATAGAAAGCTGAATAACAGGTTTATTTTTCCAAATACGCATATGCACAACAATTGCCAGATATACAAAATTAAATAATGTCAGTGAAATGCACTAATGACTTTGGAATTTGAAATTGTGAAAGAAGATGGAATACAGATCATTTATTACTATTTTTGTTTGTGTAACATGATTACAGAGCCAACTGAACTGTGATAGATTCAGACTGATTATCTACAACTCAGTGAAAGGAAACAGAATTTATAGAAAATACAGACAGATGTGGCCATCTATTGGGTCTTTATCTTCTTCCTTTCCCTCTTCTTTCTCTGTTTTTCTTTTACTTCTCCCCCACCTTGTCTATTTTTCAATCCCTCTTTCCTCTGTTTATTATGTCTTTTATTTTGAAAACCATTTTGCTCCAAAGTGAGAGAAGGGCTTATTAGTGTTGGAGTCATGATGTAAAAAAGGAAGAAATGACTGGTCACAGTTCATTAATGGAACTTCATGCTTTTCTTGTCATCTTCAGAATTCTAGGGTTGAGAAAAATTCAGAGAACACGTTGTTCAGTAGGCATTCATTCATTCATTTATCTTCTTTTTGTTCAAATTTTTATTTTGAAAAGAATAAAACCAAATGAGAAAAAAAATACCAAAATAGGGCCATTCAAAACAAAAGGATGAACATAGTACATGATTTAAAACCACAGTACAAGGTAATCTACAGTGGTTACCATGATGTCTCTTGTTATCTTCAGTAGAATTGCCATTATCATCAGGCACAACAAAATTGAACATAGAAGTACAGAACAAAATCAGTAAAACAAAACATTGGAGAAATTATAGGAATTCAAAAGAGGGTAATAGTCAAACCAGAATGAGTATCACAGTGAATCTTACTGTCTTCAGAGTAGTTCCCTATATTTTCAGATTTGATACTATCAAATATAACAGATTTGAATAAAATCAGTCAAGACTAGACAGCAATCAAACAAAGCAGATTCAAATAAAATCAGTTAAAACAAGGCAGTGAAAACAATACAGCATTCCAGATTGTTAATAGGAAATTAAAAATGGTTACCGTGGTATATCCTGCTATCTTTGGAACAGCTGTGTTTGCCCTCAAATCTAGTACAAGAAGTGCTGGTTGAACTGTTGCTGCAGACTTGGCCTGTGCCTCCTCCGCCAGGATGGGGGAGGGAATGGAGCAAGGCCTGGCCTCAGAGGCACCCCTCTCCCCACCCATTACTTCCTTTCCCGAGCCCACTATCCTCCCTAGGAATGAAGAAATGAGGTGTAAGTCCCATGCCAAACCTTTGTCACAGACATGCTTCTAGCTTGCCCTTTCCCAGGAAGCCCTAGTTCAAAATAATAATGGTGGTGCTGAGATGTAGCATATAAAAAGCATAGCTCTGGTGGTGTCCCAGACAGCCCCTGTGCTGAAGGGCTGCATTTAATGGGACTTGAGGGGGAGAATCTGTGATTATATGCATTTTCCAGGTAAAGTAACTGAAGTTCCAAGTGAGGCCTGCCCAGGAATCAGGCAGCAAACGTGTGTGAGCTAGGACAAGAAGCTGAGGTCTTGGGCAAACTGCTTTGGTTCAGGGGCACCCCATCCTCCCAGTCGGGAAGGTGGGGGTGATCAGACACATCTACAGCACAGACATCTGGAGAGATGGGGATGAGACTGCACAGAAAGCTCTTGGCACTGTGCCTGTGGTCTCTCAGTAGATAAAGAGGCTTCTGTTACTACATTCATGCTAGTAAAAGCATTAATATCCCAATGACTATTACTGTTGTTATTAGAGTTAGCATGGATAATAATTTTAGGAGTAAAGTGTGTAGCTCAGAAGAGGTGAATTTGGCGAACATGCACAAAGCCCTGGGTTCCATCTCTAGCACCACACATGAAATAAATCAATAATAATAATAATTTTAGAATGTTTTAAGTACAGTGTTAGTGCTAGATTAGAATTTGTATTAGGTTAGTATTATTATTAAGTGAGAAAAGAAGGAAAAATGGAAACAGCTTACAATTGGTAGTAGAGTTCTTTAGAAAGGGCCCAGTGCTATCACTTGCATATAACAGGCATTCACTAAATAAACAAGAATGTTTAAAATAATCTAGTACAAGAAGACAAACTGGAACAGACAAACTGGAACTGGAGCAATGAAAATAATATGGGTTTCAAATCATGATACAAGATTAACTATGTCCTCTGCCTTCCCTTTTTAGACAATTCCTCCCTTTTCACTTTTACAGGGTGCATTGTATATTCTGTATCCCACTAATTCCTTTAGTGTTTCGATTAGGGAGGCAACCCACTGTTTACCTAAGTGGTTCTGAACCTTTTTACCACTGAGCTTGGTCTCAAGTTGTATCCATTTACCTACGGGAGCCTCAAGGTTTTTCTTCCTTATACATGAGTAGTTCTCCATTTTGTAATAGTGTTATGTCTTTCCAACCAGTCTGCAGCTGATGGGTGAGCTACCCCACTTTTTTCTGGTTCCCTGTCACATAGAACATTATTTTGTTATCTTAGACTTTCAGTCCATAAACCCTCTTTCAGGCTAATTTTATTTCTTATATAGTACATCTTGCTGGACCCTATCTCCTGATCCACTCTGCCTGTGTTTCTTTTTATTAGTGTACCAAGGCCATCCATGTTAGTGATTATGGCCAATCTTCTCTGCCTCATCTCTGCCATGCTATTTTTCTGCCGTTGGTTGTCTACTTTTCCTCTTCAGTCCACTGTCTTCCCTGTTCAGTGAGCCCCCTCTGACGCTGTTCCTGAAACCATGGTCTTTTTTCTCTCTCTCTAGAATGTACTTCAGTATTTTTTGTAGGGTTGGATTGGTGGTTACAAACATGCCCAGCTCCTCTTCATCATGGAAGCATCGCGTTTCTCTATTAATTTTGAGAACTAATTTTTTAGGCTACATCAATCTGGGTTGGAAGTTATTTTCTTTCAGGGCTTGGAATACTTTGCTCCAAGCTCTCCTTGATTTGATGGGTTGTGTTAAAAAGTCTGTCATGATTCTGATGGGTTTTCCTTTATAGGTGATCTGGTTTTTTTTCTCTGTCAGCTTTTAATATTCTGTTCTTATGTTGAATTTCTGGGATCTTGATTATTATATGTCTGGGTGCAGATCTATTTTGGTTATAGCTGGCTGGAGTTCTCTATGCCTCATATATCTGAATATCATTTCCTTTTTGTATGCTTGGGAAGTTTTCTTTAATTGTTTCTGTAAATAGCCTTTGTATTTCATTTGTGTTTACCCCTACTTCTTCACTCACATTTTTATTCTTAAGTTTTAGATCCTCTTGTCATTTTCTAGCCTTTGTATTGTTACTTCTGGGTTCCTTGTTATTTTTAAGAGATATTTCCTTTCACAATCACAAGTTGCAAACCTGTCTTCAAGGTTTGATAGTCTATCTTTACTTTCTTTCAAGTAATTTTGCCAGCTTTCAGTGGAATTTTTAATTTCCTGGTAGTCTCTTTGAATCTGTTTCATGTATTCTAGATTTTTTTATATTCTTCATCAAAGATTTCTCTCCTTTTTCTATGCCCCCTCCATTCTTGCATCTATGTTTTCTTGAGATGTGCTTAGCATGTCTTTTATTATTTTTCTTATATCTTCCTTTACTTGTATTAGTATTTCTGTTTTATGTCCTTTTATAATGTCACAAAGATATTTCTTTATGTCATGTGCTACTTCTTCAGAGACTGCAGTTGTGCAACCCCAGATCTCTTCTGTGTTTACCTCTCCTGGGCCAGTATTGTTAGGGTTTGAGGCTGGAGACTGCCTTTTGGTTCTTCCTTTTGTCATGATTCTGGAGTCTTCCAGATTAAGTGGATAGTTTTGGCTGCAATTACTCTGAAGCATGCTGGCTAAGGATTGCTAGGGGCAGGGCAGGGTGGCCCCTCCTTTCTGCTCTGGTCAGGCACTGGGAGTCTTCACCCCATTAGTGTGTGCCATGCAGAGGGGGCCAGTTAGGGATAGTTTCAGGAAGACGTTATCCTTGGCTATTGGATCATGCATGGGGTGGGACTCAGTCCCAGCAATTGTCACCAATCTGCTCTGTGCTAGGAGTGGCTGACTGAAGCCACTGCTGTTTTGGTTCCAGGATTATCCTGCCAAACTCCAAAATGTCACCTGGCCATTCACCCCTCCCGCAGAAGGACCGAGATCCCTGCACTCACAGTGAGCCAGTGCAGATCTCCCAGCCAGTGCTGTTCTCCCCTCCGCAACTCCCCTCTGTGACCGTGTCCTCTGCTGAGCCCTCAGGCTTGCTGACCCCCAACTTTACCACAACCACACATATTTGGATTCTAGAAGTGTTTTGCATACAATGGGACCGGCTGCAGTGCAAGTGCGTCTGGCTACCGTCTTCCACGTCTTTCTTTCTTTCTTTCTTTCTTTCTTTCTTTCTTTCTTTCTTTCTTTCTTTCTTTCTTCCTTCCTTCCTTTCTTTCTTTCTTTCTTTCTTTCTTTCTTTCTTT
Organism: Hydrochoerus hydrochaeris; assembly: GCA_004027455.1. Lineage (NCBI taxonomy): Eukaryota > Metazoa > Chordata > Mammalia > Rodentia > Hydrochaeridae > Hydrochoerus > Hydrochoerus hydrochaeris. Next base: position 47,709 of record PVLA01003291.1, on the reverse strand, counting down.
CTTTCTTTCTTTCTTTCTTTCTTTCTTTCTTTCTTTCTTCCCTTTAGTTTCTACCTGGGTGGAACGATCTATCTCCTTCTGTCTGGTCTTCTCCAGGATGTTTTACTGCAGCAGCTGAGCAGTTTCTCTCAGAGAGGCTCTTTACTTTGCTGCTTATTGATCCACCATCTGCCCAGCTTTCATTCATCTTATTCTTAAATACATGTTAACAATCTGGTAAGTCTGAGGTTCTTAATTATACTTGAAATAGAAAAATAAGCAAGCTGAAGTTCCTGACCATGAAGTTAATGGGTTAATGGATACATAGTTCTAAAAACAGAACATAATCATGTCAAAGGCAACATTATTTAGCACAATGCCATGTGTCTTGTGCAGATTAAAATAAATTATACTTTATTCAAATAAATCACACTGTGAATTAAACATTATTCTCATTTTACAAAGAAAGCAATTGACTGAGAAACATCTCTAAGATTACATAAACACTAAACAAAAAGCTGTGACTATAACTCAATTTTCAGACTCAAAATTCTGTATCTTCTTTATTGTACTACGGTGTATATTCCAGTTGCAATGAAACATATTATGTGTTTACTTTGTTTTTTTATTTTTTGATTTTCTGAGAGTCTCATTACACAGATCAGAATGGGCTTGAACTCACTTGGTAGCAAAGGATGGCCTTGAACTCACAGCAATCCTCCTGCTCAGCCTCCCAAGTACTGGCATTACAAGTGTGGACCATGACACCTGGTGTTGTGTTTACTTTAAAACAAGCTTGCATCAAAAACTGTTGTGATATTTTAGAAAAAAAATTGACTTTGTTTGTAGTTATCATAAGAAGCTTCACTAAAACTTACATCAAAAATGCTGTGAGATTTTTATAGCTTTAAAATTTTTTACTTTTAGAAAGCAAAACAGAAAAAAGGGTAGAAATAAACAGAATTTCAAAAAGAAAACAGTAAGAAATCAACACTAGTTAATATATTGCACATTGTTATCTTAGAGGTAGTTGCTCAAGTTACAAAATCAAAGCATAAAAAAATGAACAGACAATCAAACAATGGCAGCACAAACTATTCTTTTTGATGAACTAACAATTAGTAGTATGGTTATCTATCTTGCACACTTAAATATACATACAGTTATATGTGTATATCTACAAGTTGTTCTTTCCTTTTCAGCACTTTTCCTTTCATTATTACAATATCTATTGTACATTTTGCATCTTATTACTCTTTCAATTTTTATTATTATTTATTTTTTACACTAAAGAGACAATACAGGGCTGGGGATTTAGCTCAGCGGCATAAGCACCTGCTTTGCAAGCATGCAGTCGTGAGTTCGATCCCTGGTACCAAAAAAAAAAAAAAAGGTAAAAAAGAGACAATACAATATTTATAAATGTGAGTCTGATTTATTTCACTTATGAATATAGTCTCAAGTTGCCTCCATTTACCTATAAAAACCTCAAGACCATCTTTTTTTATAGCTGAGTAATATTCTACTGTATAAAAGTACTGCATCTTTTTCATCCATTCTGCAGTTGATGGACATTTTGGTTGTTTCCAAGATTTAGCAATTATATATTGTGCTGCTATAAACATGGGTGCACATATATCACTGTGACATGACATTTTCAAATTTCCTGAGAAAATACCCAGGAGGGGAATAGCTGGATTGAATGGGACTTCCAATCCTAGTTACTGAGAGATTTTAGAAAGGAATAAGTGAGTTTGTTTGTAGTTAGTGTAAGAAGTTCACTGGAGTATACTTGATGTATTAGATAGAGCATATCATTTTATTAACTCTAAAAAATCCCCCACCCTTAAAAAATGCTAATCACTTAAGTACCCCCAAAAAAGTCAATGTTTTAATTTAGTTTTGCTGTTGTTTTCAATACTTTTTGTAAACACTGTTTTTGTGGGGTTTGCATGTGATATTTGAGTTCAGAACCAATATATACACAAAGTACTGATGACTAAAGTGTGACATATCAATTACCTCTGTCTGCTCCAGGAGTTTATCACAAACTGAATAGTTTTAAGCACCAGACATTCGATCCTGTTGCAGCGTTGGGGGTCAGAAGCCTGAGAGTGTAGGGCTGTATTCACCGTGAGAGTCCTGGAAGAGATTATTACTTATTTCTCCCAACTTCTCAAGGCTGCTACATTCATTGGTCTGTGGCCACTCACTGTAGATGTGAAGACCAGTGTCTTCAATTTTCTCTCTCCAACGTCCTCACTGTAACTGACCAATATCCCTTTGCTTCTGTCTCATAATGACTTTGGTGTGTACGTTTACTGTCCACTGGATAATTTTCCCATCTCTAGAACTATGACATTGTCACATCTGAAAAAAAAAAAAAGAAACAAAGAAACAAAAACACTAAAACACCCTGCCCCACTCCCTAAGGTAACATTTACAGATTCTGAGGATCCGTGGGACTCATTAGGCAGCATTCTGCAGATGGCTACATCTGAATAGCATAAAAATGAGGTCCTGCTGCATAAACTGGAAGAAGAAATGCTGAAGAAGCCTTTGACATTGTTTTACCTCATGAAATAAATGTTAGAATATATGTCGAAGGTAAAGCTTGGTAAAAAAATCCCGAGCAGCTTACAGCAGCAGAAGTTGGATCTGACTCCTGTCTCCTCTCCATGCGTCACCTGTGGTTCCCTTCAGGTTCCTCCACCCCGGCACCCGGGCTGATGAAGCTAACTCTGTGCCTGAGCGCAGCTTGTTATATACGGGCAAGAAAGAGAAGCTGACTTGCAAATTAGATTTTAGATTTTAGTTCACAAGTGGTATATTGTCCTTACATATAATTTCTCTGGTTTGAGAATTGAATCTCTCTTCAGGAAGTGACATCAACTATTTTACCATAATAATATTATATTATAATAAGCCAATTATTAACAAATTCCCTAGAATGTACTTTAATTCAGTGTATGGTAACACATAAATAAGCTGCTCAGATGACTAATAGGGGAGTGATATAAATGTATATTTATCTTTGTATATATGTAATTTTATATGTGCATATGTATATATATATATAATTTATGTAATACATAGTTATACTTTGTCCAGTGACAGACACCTTAATGACATTATAGCCATTTTTGTTTGTGTTCACACAATGAAAACATTATCTCACAATGACTTCTGCGGACATGTTCCCCATGAGAAGTGATATAAATTAAGGGGAGGGCTGAAGTACAATGTCATTTCTTACTTTTAGAAATGAGAAATCCTTAAATTTTTTTTTACCAAATTTGCTACAAATAAATGTGAAGATTTAGCTACATCTTTCACATTAAACTTCTTGTCATGTTTAATTTCTTAGTCTGATTGCATATTATAATCATTTGTGTGAATAATAGATTTGTTTTTCTTCACTCTCAACATTTGTGATATAATATATTTAAACTCTGGCTTTTTCTTCTGTATCATCATCTTTGTCACCATTAGCACCACTTCTCAAATTGTCTACAGTGAGTTTTCAGGGTCCATCATCTTCAACTCTTATCTACAATGATTAAAATGTAGATGCTTTAAATTTATATATAATACTGTTACTGAAAAGTTAGTTCAAGTTCTGAGTACCATTTATATAATGCTTTATCATGTTTTAAAAATCCATACTTCTAAATAATTACTTTCTCCATAACAAAAACATAGCATTTTTTGTTCTGGTACTTACTGTGATATCATATATAGTAGTAGTGATTAATTATTTGTTTCTTTGCCTCATACTTTCTTTGCATGAAGCAAATCTCTTTAAACACTTCAAGTAACTGAAGTTCTCTTATATTTCCCCCAAATACTTAGTTTAGCTTGAAACAACTAAATGGGAAAAATGGTCTACAACACATTATGATTTTTAGAACTCATATGTGAGATGACTCATTTAAAAAAAAGATTAGGGATCAATCTGCTCACACGCATGCAGATATAATTATGAAGAAAAGGAAGGTAAGGAAGGAAAAGACACTGCAAAAGTGCAAATTATTCTTTACAGCAGTAAGAATCAATTACTGCTCATAATTTATAGCATCAGTAGCTCAATAAGGAACTGTAGTAATATTTGATTTGAAAAGACTAAAGAAACCATTCAAAATGAGAAAGCAGGTATAGTTAAATATAGGTTTGGGCACCTAAAGACAGAACTGAAAGTGGAACAAAACATGTTTTAATTAAAAGATCTCTATTACTTTATTTTTAAATTGTGTGTGTTATTACTCTTGAAAATTATAATATAAATGCAACAAAATTCTGTACACTCCATTAGATCAAAATTGATGACCTCATAATCCATACCACCTAAACATTTTTCTATGAGCATTTGACAAACCTTAGGTCCCTTGCTCTCTGGACACTTTATGTATTACTGTACTTAGGTTAGAAAATACACCCTGGAACACTTACCATCCCTATGGAGTCCCTCTGCATGAGTACATGTAAAGTGCGGCTTTATGTTCCACTTATTCCTTTTGGCTACAATTTTTGGAAATTCCTGTGCTAGTTAGAGACTAAAATTTCTCATGCGTTGTGTCCTGTGGATCCCCTTGGAGAAGAATGTTTTAATCACTCCAGTGGGATCGAATGAAACACTTTGCTATATTGATTTGTTAGGAGTGAGACGCTCCTTGCTCTGCTGACTCTTGGCTCTGGGTCTTAAAGAGCCATTGCTTCTTGGTTTTTAGCCTGGAATAATAAACTGTAGAAATAACTTTATAGTGGTTGTTTCTTCTCCAAACTTGATGTGGTGCCACTACTCATTAATATGATGGTGAGCAGACCTGCTTAGAATGTGCAATGGTTTTCCTCATCTAGTAATTGAAGCAACAAGGGCAAGGTTAAGCATCTCAATGCAGGCAAAATGCCATTATATCCCATGCCATCACCCAGAATCAATTTGCATAAAAACTTATTTTCATGATCTTGTGAATGTCATATGCCCAACCTGTTCATTTTGACTCTACATTTATTATTATCATTTTAAAAAATAGAATTTATTGAAAGCAGGGATACCATTACTTAGGAAGAGGAGAATAAAACAACTTGAAAATGATTCAGTCTGTACAGGACGGAATTAATAGTACAGAAAATAATAAAGAGCCATACGAAAGAGTGACTACATTTAAGTACTAGAAACTTTACAATCCCTCTAAAATGAATTCTTTAGTGTTCCTTGTGCATTTGATAATCATTATGTATACCATATTAAATTTAATTATGGGTAATATTAAGATGAAATATTTAATTATAGGTAAAATTACATTGAAACATATTCATTTATATGATATCAAGGAGAAACTGTAATTTATTATTGTATAACTTCTCTTCATATGAATGGTAGAGAATCCCAAAGAACCTACAGTTCCATGTGATTCCTTTCTGTGTGAATTCTGGTAAGCAACACAGGAAATGGGGAGGAAACCAAATTATTTCTAGGCTAAATCATATTTGATGAATATTCAGTGTGGGAGATGAAGGGCACTATTTATGAGAAGCATTTTTGATAAGAGGCAGTTCAATAACTAGTCAGGTGACTTCAAGTGCATTTCTGTCCTGGTGGGCAGCTCCTTGTTGAAGGAGAACAAACCAGCCTACTCGCCATTTTGGTGACATGTGAAGATGCCAGGAAAACACAGCCAAGCAGACTTTCGGTTGCTGTGAGAAATTTCTGTGATTTCTTTTTCTTAAATATAGAAGCAACCACCGTTGCTGGGCCTGCTCCTCCACCGGGAACATCGGGGAAGCCTGACATACACCTGAGTTGCCTGGGACTGCTGCTGCTGGGCCCACCCTTGGGGAACCCACCCACCTCCTGGACCTAGTAGTGTAGTTGATCTTTGGATCCAATCCCTTCTCCCAGAACCTTGGACTACAGTGGATTACAGTGCTTGCTGGATGAGAGACTCAGGAACCAAACAGAAGATCTCAGCAGGCTCCAGTCAGTGTAGTGAGTTTGCCCCTAAAATAGAGGTCAGTCAACCTATTTAAAATGTAATATACAATTAAATAAGTCTTTTCATTTGCATCATGCAATAATTGAGACAGTGATTCTTTCTTTCCTAAATAATTTGCCTACTAATTTATATGTGCCTTTTACAATTTTCTGTATCTTCAGCTTCCATCTTTGCCACCATCCAATCTTGGATATCTTTTTAAAAATTCATGATAAATTTTAACAGTAGATTTAGCTTCAGTATACAGTGGCAAAGAGGGTATAGACTTTGCATGTATCATGCACCAGTTTACTTCTTTCTGACATTTTATGTTAGTATGGTGAACTTGTCTTAGTAAATAAAACAATATTAATATATTCTTACATAGTCCATAGTCTGGTCACACTTCCTTACTGTTTAAATGTGTCTTCTTTGGTACATGTTTCCTTAGACTCTTATTGACTGTGACACTTCCTTGGATTTTTCTTGTTTTTGATGACTTTAAGAGTTGTGAACACTACTGGCCATATGTTTTATGGAATTTCAGTCAGTTGAGATGGGTCTGATATTTTTATCATTGTTAAACTGGAAATAATAGTTTTTATGAGAAGACTGAAGAGATAAAGTTTCATTCTCAATCCATCATATCTGAGTGCACAGTGTTGACATGAATTATACTGTTGATATTGACCTTGATGAGTTGGGTGGGCCAGTGTTTTTCATATTTTAAAGTAATTCCTGCATCTGCTTTTTCTTATTTTTTGAAAATATTTCACTACAAGCAGCACAGATATAAATAATTGAGAATTAAGCTATGCATTCTTGAAGCAGTGCATTGAGTAAACCATTGTGCATTCTTCTGCTTGAGATATTTGTTTATCCAACTCCTCCTAATTATTTACCTATTTAACTATATAATTGGATGGACTGATACACATTTATTTTACACTTTGAACTTTAATCCAATACTGTCCAACAATTCTTGCTCAAACTGATCTAGATTTGGCTACTGGGAGCTCTTGCAGTTGGGTCCTATATCTTGTTCCTATCCTCTAACTCCATCACTGTTGTTTTGATTACTTCATTTTGTTTTGTTTTGTTTTGTTTTGAATGCTTATCTTCGGTCATGACAAGTATCGTAGAACCACAATGTTCAGTTTTGACTTCAGTACTGGAATTAGCCATCTCTCTAAAGACTCCTGTTTTTTTGGGGGGGGGCCTTAGAATTGTATTAGAAAATAAGATTTGAGCTCTTTGCTACTGGAATTTCATCAAATCTCTAGGCAGTATTAGATTCTTGAGCAAAGGAAAATTTTGTATATATTAATCCATGTATGTGCACATGTCATCAAATATTTATGCTGCAATTATTTGCTCTAAAATTAAACATGCATTTGTGCCAATACTGCCAACTCCAGAACTCTTAGCATATGAATCATTACAGTTTTCTATTCTGAGTATTTGTTACCTTCCATTTCAAAGTTAGACACTTTGTTTCCATTGTCCACTATCCATGTAATTGTTCATTTCCAGTGCACATGGAATGCGATTTTAGAATTGGTAGACTCTGCTGTGGTGGAAAACAACTTTAAAATTACAGTATAAGGTTCATTGAGTATACTTATTATTATCTTCAAACAGGCAGTTCCATTTACACAAAGTTACTTGAATCACTATTTCCCTCCCTCTCTAATCTCCTTATTTATTTTATATGAAATTAATATATATGAAATAAAATATTTGAAGTATTTTATCACAATTTCCAGTCTATCCTTGTATTCCTGCACCACATTAATTATTTTTGGTTAATTTTCATGCACTTCTTCACCTTTGATTGGTAAAGAAAGTTCTATGTGTTCTGACAAATGCAGTGTTATATATTGAGCATCAAAAACTTAAAAAAGAATAATTTTACTACCTTAAAAATTCCCCATGATTCATTTAATTAACCCTCTCACTTGTCTCTTAAATACTGGTAACTAATCATTTACCATCTTAATAATTCTGCTTGTTTGTAATTTTATGGAATTGTAAGTAGTATTTTTTTTAATTCTTTGCAATATTTACTGTATTTAAAATTCATTATGGCTTTATGGTTTGATAACAATTCATTCCTTTGTTTCATTGACAGAGTCTTCTGTGTGACTGATGATCCTTAGTTTGCTTATCCTTTCTTTTTGAAAAATTTCTTACTTGCTTCCAGGTTTTAGTGATTAAAATTAGAAACGCTGTATTTTTTCCAGTGTATGGGTTAGTGTTAATATATTTCCTCAGGTGAGAAACTCTGGATAGTGCTATTCCTATACTATAGAGTTAGTGTTTGTTTAGCTTTCTAAGTAGTGGCCAAACTCTACCAAAATGGCTATGCTATTTTACCTTTACCCAGGAATAAATGAGAATTTCTGTAGTTCTGCATCTTGTCATTTTTATGTAACAGTTATGAAGTGGCATCTTCTTTATTAAATTGAGTTTTCTCTGTGAATGAAGCTGAACATATTTTTAGATGATTATTTTTCATTTGAACATTTTCTTGCTGCGAAGTTTAAGTATTATACTTCTTTTTAGTTGGATTTTTGGTTTTCTTATTGTTAAATTTTATGAGTTGTTATATGTATAAACTATATCCTTTATCAGATATGTGTTTTGAAAACATTTTATTCCAAGCTGTGACTTTGTTTTTGTTCATTTTATAGTGCCTTTTAGATTGAAAAGATTGTTTGCATATGAGTATCCAATTTTGTGACAACTGGTTACTGAAAAGACCGTTGCTTTTCTACTGTAGTTTTGTCGTGCATTTATGAAAAGTCAACTGACACTAATTGTGTGCATTTTTTGGCATTTCTAATTTATATACAACCTATTTACCAATACTATCACATACTATTATTTCACAATTACCTTCCTCAATAACCAGCCTTACATAAAGTTTTAAAAGGAAACAATGTGACTCCTTCGTCATTTGGTCTTAACTCTTCTGTTTCTTGCTCACAAATTTATGAATAAGTTTATTAATATGTATAAAATCACCTGATAAGATATGACTAGAGTCTATAGATCAACTTGGTACAACGTATCCCCTACCATTGCTAAGGGTTCCAATCCAGAAATGTGGAATTGATTGTCTTTTATTTAAATACATTTGAGTAGTCTTTCATCAAACAAAAATCTTGCAATAATTTGTTACATTTATAGTTAAATATTTCCAGCTTCATTTTTGGTAATACTTGTCATTTACTTTTCTAGTCATGTACTGTAACTATTTGACACGTTATTTTTCTGAACTATCTTTGTGTTTTATTAGTACATGTTGGGAGCACATTAAGGCTGCATTCATTTAAGGAGCAGGCATGTGTACAAAACACTGCTTGATTCCTTTCTAATCGTCTTCCCCTTTCTACCCCCTCCATTCCTTTGACCCTGAATCCTCTTTCTTCATTTTCACTCTTACAGGTATTCTGCTATCCTATTTCATGTTGATAGCGTATAATATTCACATTCATTGTGGATGTTCAGTACATGTACATGTCACATCTTAAATCTTTTTACTTCTCTTTCCACTCCCCTCCCTTAACTCTCAGACTTCTGACCCCTTAGCAAAAACTCTATCTCCATATTTCCTGCTAGTAATCCTTTAATTTGCTTTTCATTTATATTTTGCCTTACTTGAGAGCTGTCATATATTACTTAATCTCATGTTTCTGAGTTACCTAATGCTGTATTTACCAGTTGTATTCATTTTCCCATAAATATCTTGTTTATCTTTCTTTATAGCCATGCAGTATTTCAATCTAATATATCAATACCACATTTTCTTTATCCATTTGTCGGTTGATGGGCATCGAGGCTGCTTCTAGAATTTAGCTGTTATGAATTATGCCTCTGTGATGATTGCTGTGCAGGTATCACTGCAATGTGATGCTTTTAACTTTGGGGAAAATGCCTTGAAGGGTATGGCTGGGTCAAACGAAATTTATATTGTTAGTTCATTAAAACACCTTCACACTGATTTCCATGATGGTTGTACCAGTTTGCTTTCCCAACAGTCTAGGAGGGTTCCTTTTACACTGCCGTCTCACTAGCATTTATTATTCTTTGATTTCTTGGTGACTGTCATTCTTTCTGTGGTAGGGTGAAATCTTAGCATTGTTTTCATTTGCATGTCTTTGACTGCCAGAGATGTTGAATACTGTTTCATATATTTGCTGTCCATTCATAATTCTGAAAAGTGTCTATTCATTTCACTTGCCCATTTCTTGATTGAGTCTTTCATTTCAGTATGTTCTAACATTTTTAGTTCTTTATATTTTTTAGCTGTATGTCCTCTGTTTTAGGAACTGCTGACAAAACTTTTTTTTCCATTTTGTAAGTTGTCTTTTCACTACACGAATTGTTCCCTAGGCTGTGGAGAAACTTTTTAATTTGATTGAATCTCCTTAGTTGATTATTGGTGTTATTTCTTGTACAGTTGGAGTTCTGTTCAGAAATTCCTTGCCTACACCTATCCATTTGATATTAGCCAAGAGGTCGAGATGCGATTGCCTCCAGCTGTAACTTCAAGTCATTTACCTATTTTATCTTTAAGTAGCTTCTTTGTTCCTGTTTTGTTTTGTTTTGGACCAGGGATCGAACTCAGGACTACATGCTTGCAAGGCAGGCACTTATATCGCTGAGCTAAATCCCCAGCATTTGCTCCTGTTTTAATCTTTAGATTTTTGATGCATTTTGATGTGATTTAGTACATGGTAAGACATATGGATGCTGCTTCAGTCTTCTGCATATCATCAATTTTCCTAGCATCAGTTGTTGAATAGGTAATATTTCTTGCAATGTACGTTTTTAGCCTCTTTGTCAAAGATGAAATAACAATGTAAGTGGCAATGGTTTTGTAACCTCTGTTCAATTCTGTTGACAAACATCTCTTTTTGTTCCAATCCACTGTCATTTTTGTTATTACTGCTTCGTAGTACAACTTGAAATCAAGTATTGTGATACCTTCTGCCTTGTTCCTGTTTTACAAGATTGCTTTTGCTATTTTTGGTCTTTTCTGGTTCCATATGAATTTTAGGATTATTTTCTCTGGTTCAGGGAGATATATTAGTATTTTGATAGAGAATTTGTTGAATATACTCTCAAAACCAATCATAGTATTACATTTTCAGAAACATTTAATTTTAGATGAATAATAGTTATTTTATTTGCATTTTTCTTTCTCTGATATAACTTCTTTGTATAGATTGCTGTATTCTATTCAATTTCTTTCAAAATTTTGTCTTTGTAATTTGAATATTCTATATCTAGGTGTAGTTTAAATGATACTTACACCTGATGTTCTTTGAGTTTTTTAAATTTGTGGTTTGGTAATTTGCCATCATTAATTTTGGAAATATATTTGCTTTAATTTTTATTTTTATTGCTCATTAAATCATCCTTAGCTGACACAAAAAACAAAAAAGTTTGTGCAAGTGAATGGAGTACCATGTGATGCTTTGATGCCTTGTGATACATTGAATGTTGTTTAACTATTTCAAATATGTCTTTTTCTCATTTGAAATGTATCTTTGATAGAGCTATGTCACTATGTATATTTCATAGTGATTATTCTTTCCCTCTACCTAACACTGAACACTCAACTTCCAGTAATTCTTTACCATTATTACATGTTTGTATCAGCTTTTATTTCGAGGAGATTCTGGCCCATGTAGTCTTGTCTTTTCAGTCTTTCTTTCACACTCCTTTTGAGAGTCATAACTTGGCCTCCATCCTTAATTCCCTCACAGATCCAAGAAAAGTCATTAATTTTCCATTGGTCTAGATTTCTCTTGCTTTAAGGATGGGAGTGGCAACTAATAAACTCTGTGAAACTGTCATTTGTGTTCCCTAGAAAGAGGATAGAATAATTGTGGAGTTCTTTTAGCCTATCAGTGATTCAAATATTTGTTTCAAAATAGAATGCAAAATTAAAATGTGTTGTCACAAAGTTGAGACATATCACTAGTTAAAGTGAAAAATGATCATCATTGTTTTGATTTTTCTGATAGGGAAAATCTTCCCTCTGATAAACTTTAGAGTTGTGTTTTTTATCAGTTGCCCTAGTCCAGGTGAATTTCTTCTAATTTTATCCACTTTGTTATTATGTAAGTATTACTGAACAAGTTGTCAAAAACAAAATTTTAATGTTCCTCTTTTTATGTTGATGATTTAATGATGTAAATTATTTGAAAACCATAAATAGTTTCAATATATGGGCAAATCAACCTATGACTGTTAAAAGATCTCTTCATATATCCTCTCCATAAATATGGACTTCCCTCTGATCTAATATGTAATTACATATGCAGACCTTATGAAATATATAAAGCTCATTTTGGAAAAAAAATGCCAAAGTTATAGCGAAGTGAAACAAGAGTTTGAAACAGAAGTCAACCATGGAGTTCCTAATACTTCATGAAAACTTAACTATACAAGCATTACAATTCCAGATATATTTTAAACATTTATAGAAGTTAACACAAATAACATTTTTAAGTGCAGAGTGAAATTCTAGCATCTTGTATGATTGAGTTGGAAAATGTGCACGTTCAGTTACTTAGTCAAACCATTGGCAGGATTCTACTTATTTCCCACTTCTCATTATTTATAAAAAAGCAATCTATGCCATCAAAAAATTCTAGGAAACATTTAACTTCCCAAAAGGTTTTTCTCTGTTATAAATGATAGTATAAATTCCAGAACTGCTTTAAATCACATGCATTCATGCGCATGCGCACACACACACGCACACCATGTAAAAGTGTATGTGTTAAATTATAAAAGCCCAAACCATAGTAACCATAGAAAGTTTTTAATAACGTGATGCAGTAAGTCTTGGCAGATAATTTAATTCCGGGTAATACAGCAAGTTATTTTTAAGACAAGTCTCAAAATATGACAGCATCCCAGCAAAGAAGCCCATATACCATGTCTTCTCTGAATTCTTCTCACACCGAGGACTGACAAATCTTTCCTCAGACAGGTGCAACAAGAATATTTGCAGAGCAGATATGCGTAAGTGACTCAAATTGCCTAAAACTTACTGTTTTCCTAATGATGTAGCTATTAAATACTGCTAAACCTAAAGGTGATAGAAAATAAATATTGATGATAGAACTCATGCAAATTCTAAGAAAATTGTAAATGAAAAATAAACTAAAAATGCTCTTTAATTAATGTAAATGTCCTGAATGCAGACAGTGAGTGTAGTGGTAAATATTATTACACATTACAACCCAGAGTGGCATACGATATAGATTACTGGATAACGAGGAACAGCAAGAAGCCAGAAATGTAAAGAGGAAAAAATCATTTTTTTTTCTCAAATATATTGGGAAAATGAGAAGTTCATGTCAATTTTAAAATAAAATGGCATATATATATGTGTGTGTGTGTGTGTGTATTTCAGCTTTGCATGTGTGACTCACGAAAGCACATTATTTTGCATGAATATATCAGATTTGATTCCTGGCATTATTATTTAATAGTAGTGCAATGGAGAAGGACCCTGTTTCCTCATCACCTGAGGTAATGAATGAAAGACTGTCTAACCATGATAGTGTCAAGACGATCTGATGATATAGTAAGTGTAATGGTCTTACAAAAGTGCCCTGCACTAAATAATTTCACAATAAATGCTACATGACTTTATGGCATGCAAATAACATATTAAACACTAATTTAGGAAATGCATTTGTATTTGTAACTTATGTATTTAATGCCTTTGGTAAAATTATGTATAATATAGAAATATGTTAAACACAATATTAAATTAAATGTATACTTTTCATATAATATTTTTATACAAATACTTAGTGTGGTGTATTTTAACCCTTAATTCTATATAATTTATTGTTAATTTTCATTTTATGTATAAAATAATCCAACAAAAGAGAAAAACAGTGCATGCCTTATGCAAAGTGACCAGACAATGAAGAATTGAATTTGGAGAATAAAAATTATTATTTCTAAAAAAAAATGTTATTTCATCTATGACAAGAGAGTCTGGTGTGATATACCAGAGTATGGTGTGATATTGCTGGTGTGATCTACACATAGCTGTCATGAGAATTTTAATCAACCTTTTGTGAGTTAATATTTATAAATTGGATAGAGGTATCCTTTATAGATAGATGACTAAGTTTTTGTCATAATTATTAACGTTGATTATGTATACGGTCCAGATTTACCACATAATCACTTTATACTTCATACATACTACATGGACTATATGTACATGGCCACTCTCATTTGCATTGTACTTTGAGGCAGAAATAGGTCTATTTTAGTAATATGGAATATAGGATAGGCATACAATTTATCATCTAACTCAGAGCACTTTGAAAGTGAAAAGCAGATTCACTTAAAATTATACAAAGGCAGCAGATAAAAACTGGACTATCTAGATAAACCAGAACACATGTTCAGTCGAAAGGGAACATGGGAAAGTGTTATTCAGCTGATGCTAGAGTAACTGGGCTTGTTTTGATCTGAATCCTTTTACTAAGCTTTTGCAACTGGCTGGGTAAATTTATAATCTTCATAACTGAGGATTTCCTCATTTGAACACGGCACTGATATTGCCTTTCAAAGAATTGTTATGATTGTCTGGCACAAAAATGTATGTGATGTAATGTTTTTGTCATATCATAATGTAAACTAATTTCCATATTATTACCAATACACTTAATGGCTAAACAATTTGTTTCTAGTGATAAACAACATACATTAACTCCTATGTCCTGATGTATAATACAGTACATTTTAAAAATAATTCCAATTTAGCACATGCCTTGAACTAGAATGAGGTCATTTATGTCTGTGTGCTTTTATTCTTACTTATATTCATTTTTATAAATAAATAGTTTCTCCTTAGACTGCCACTTTCCTTAAGATGTAATGTATTTTCATTTAGGTTTTTCTTTCTTACTTATATTCATTTTTATAAATAAATAGTTTCTCCTTAGACTGCCATTTTCCTTAAGATGTAATGTATTTTCATTTAGGTTTTTCTAATACTGATCACTGCATTTTAGCCTTAAAAAAGGATACATGATATGATATAATAAAAGTATTTAAAACTGAAAAATAAAGTATACCACTATGCCTGGATTGCATTTCCATAGCCAAGTGTGCCAGATGGAGTGTGACTTGTGAGCACACAGTTCACGGTGCACTTTAGTTTAATATATTTTCAGAGTTAATTGGATAAAAATATCTTCTTATGTTCTTGGGTCCTACCTTCTGCTTCCCCTCCCCTGCTCTTTCTCTCCCCACTCCCCCTTTTTTTTTGGTACCAGGGATCGAACTCATGACCTCATGCTTGCCATGCAGGTGCTTAAGCCACTGAGCTAAATCCCCAGCCCTCTCCCTCTTTCTTATGCCCCCATTCCTTCCCTTCTCTCTTTTCTTTCTTCTCATTG
This sequence comes from Hydrochoerus hydrochaeris, assembly GCA_004027455.1. Classification (NCBI taxonomy): domain Eukaryota; kingdom Metazoa; phylum Chordata; class Mammalia; order Rodentia; family Hydrochaeridae; genus Hydrochoerus; species Hydrochoerus hydrochaeris. The sequence goes on along the minus strand of PVLA01003291.1, from coordinate 32,303 downwards.
GACTAAGGATTCTGATCCCCTAACACTATGAATCCCTTTAGTTTATAAGTTCTGACTGTGTCTTAACTATCTTCCTGTGACCCCTGACATGACAGTAGAAGGTTGGCTTGTATTTTAAAACTTTTCAAACTGATATCAATGTGGTTGTTGACTTTGGGTTGGATTTATCATTTATATATGCATGTGTTTATAACATCAGAATTTCTCTAGATTTTTCTTATATTTTCGAGCAAAAGCAGTTTGTGTTAGGGTTCACCAGAGAAACAGATTTAATAAAAAGAATATGATATATCTATATGTATTATATCTTACAAGTTACATATATAATATATGTATATGTAATAATTCCAAATGTGTGCAAAAATTGTATATGCTGAACTATATGCTTAAGTGATTAAGAAGGTAAATGATGTAAGTGCATCTCACTGCAATAAAAAATCAAAATAAAATGAAACAACAGATAATGTCTTCTTTTTAGGTAGTTAAGAAAAATTATAAAGATATAGATCTCTTTTACTAATATGATATCCAGAATCTTCAACAAGCATGAAGAAATAGTTACTTTTCAAATGCAGCGGAACCAAGAATAAATTTAAATATGTTAGTTTGCACATGAAAAGTGCACATAATAGTTTCTTATTTTCAAATTGTCTTTTCATTGAATCCATAAATTATTAAGAATGCCAATAACTCACCTGTCATCACAGAAATCTTTTTAGTAGCCCTTGCAGCAAAAACCCCCACCTCAATCCCCTTCATATACTTGTACCCACAGAAACTGTGTTACCTTAAGCAACACATAAGAAAACTCCTTGCTGTGCCAGCTATAATTGTACCTCTATCCCATAAGTTCTAGTTTGTATCCTAACAGCTAATTCTTATCTCCACTTTCTTTGATGTTCTGTCAAATACATGGAATGAGATACTAGATTGCCCATTAGTAATTATTTTTGTTTTATTTTAAGATGAAAGAAAAATGATCTCAATATTTTCATGATCTTAGTCTCCCCGTAGCTTTACTTACAGAAATGAACACAGTGGATATAATCTAATTTATTCAAATTACAACAGGATTGCTGTAAAATTTTGCATAACATTCTGCAATCAATCAACCAACCCTAAAATTAATGTTATTTTGCATATGTTTAGTTATGGACTGTGTTTGCATCTATTATAAAGCCTGTGAAACATGGTGTACATATATTTAGGGTGTTATACACTCATGGGTGTGGGATTCAAGGACTCAGATAGCATTGTTATCAAAATTATACAACTCAGTTTGGAAAATAAGTGGTTTATTCATTACCCTGTTAGTCTATCCTGTCCCCAAACACATTACAACTTGTGCTCATATTCCATTCCATTTAAATTATCAAACAAAACTCTCAGAAAGTCCTGCAAAAGATGAATTTCAGAGCCCGTGATCTCAGAGCTCAAAGCATTGGTAATCAGGACATATCTAATAAGAGATAAGAAGCTTTTTGGCAACAGGAACATGAAAGGTGCATGAATAATCAAAACAGTCATAAAATTCACATGCTGAAAGCTTTAAAGGTGATAAGAGAAAGTCTGATTCTTTAGTTGACAGAACTATAAGGTAATGAGAAAGATTTGGTAAAATACATTAAAGGGAAGAGGTTGAGAAATATTTGTGGTTGAGAAATTACATCTGTTACATTGTTTTAATCCCTGTATCTTATTTACATACTACTGATTGCATTGATTGTATAATAATTTATACAGTACATAGACAAGTATAAAGTCATTAAATTCATATTTCAGAGCAGAAATGTCTTAGTCACTAAGTCACATTTCACAATAGTTGAATCTACCATCTTTGATAGATGAATGTTGTAATATTCAACAATAATAGTGGAGTCATTGATTTCTTCTTACAATTCTATCACTTTGGCCCTATATGTTTCATGTTCTGTAGTGTGATGTTAGGTGCAGACATGTCATTACAGGTTTTAAATTTGCTCTATGACTCTTCTTTTACTAATCTCCAGATTACTTTTTAAAAAATTTTTGCTTTTATTAGTACATGTTTCCATTACACACTGATTGGATTAAAACTCAGCAAGATCATCAGTGAGGTCCTATGAATTCCAGGAATGAATGGTTCCCTGGATACTTTCAAGGTATAAAAGAACCTTTCTGTCTCAAGCAGTCATTTAAGACTAATCCTACTGTCTTTTTTCTTCATCATTGTAGTTTTCTTTCTTGATTATACTTAAGCGAAGCAAGCCATAGGAAGGAATAGAGTTCTGAAAATTTAAGGCAAAGGAAAAGATGTGAAAAATTGAGACTAATAATATGCAATCTGCCTTAAGGTAAATTCACAATCCAATACTACTATATGTCTCTGTTTGGCTTGGCTTGTAATTATCTCAGTGAATTAGTCCAAACTTGTATTTCATACCTGAAGTTTCACATACTCCTTTGACATATTGATTTGCCTCCTATTTCACAAATAAAAAAGTTAGCTTGGCATGAGTTTTCACAGCTTTATGTTCTCACTGCAACCTTTTTGTCTTAACTAAATTATTTTTATGCTTTTGTAAGTCTTCTCAAACCAAAAGAAAAAAAAAACACTTGTGTTTAATAAAATTGAAGGCTACTGTTCAAAATGAAAGAGAAAAGTTTGATTTGATCCTCAGAATCTTTTATTTTTGGCATGATAACAACAGCAGTGACAAATTTTTAAGGTCAATGGGACCTTTTCCAGGTTGACCTTCTTTAGCCTTTTTGAAAATGTTTTCACTCTGAAGCCAGGTTCATAGCCTCTGCGATGAGACCTGCATTTTCTGTACCCTGAGAGATTGTTTTTCTCCATTTGCTCCTTAAAAGTTTCATATAAGGTGATCTTGAATATCTTTAATGTAATACATTACATCAAGGTTTATATCTCCCAGGTGACACTTTTTATTTGATTTTGTTGAAGACACCATATTGCCAACCCAAGGCATCCTGTTATTGTTTACATGTGATCCTTACTTCTGCATTACACTCTTCTGAATTATTTTCTTCCTCATGAATGCCTCAAGTATCTTATCTTTATTTTACCTGGGTAGAAATATTTCCATGGTGGGGTGAGTAATGCTACAAAATGCAATTTATTGAGATCAGCATTCTCCAGGGAATTGTCCTACCACTGTGTTTTGGATTACTTTGAATTCTACTATGAGTTACAGTAACAATTTATCTGTGAAATAAGCCATCTCTCACCACAAAAGATTGATTGAATAAAGAAATGTCTGCCACAGAAAATATAAAACTAGATGCAATGCAAAGTGCTTAAGAAATTCCTATAGGCTTACTCAGAAATCCCAGCCACCTTAGGTATAGACAGTTCAAAAATTAATTTCATTTTAAAAAGTAAATCTTTCCCTAATGTGAATTAATTTGCATCACTAGGTCATCATGGTGTGGTTTATAAATTCATATGCATTCTTTTGGGAATCAGACTCTTAAATATTTTAAGCATTTCTAAACATCATTAATGCTGAGATCTTCATATTTTCAATGATTAATGAAGTTCTGAAAAATCCAGGAGATGATCCGATATCTGTCAGAAGGAATTTGGCTTCAGGATAGAAGGTTTCTAGTTTGTCTACCACTCCTCCGTCTAAGTTTCTTATAAACAATGGTCACTTAACAAACACTAACTATAGAAAAAGCTCTAACAGAGAGTGAACTAAACTAAAATAGCAAACAATCATTTTAGACATGGAAGGTACAATTGTGATGGTGGGAAACAGCAGATGAAAGAGGAACAGTGAGTCTTTTTTGCTGTATTTTTCTCAACTAGGTAAGACTCTTACAATTTGATTTAGACAACTCATGTCCAACTTATGGCCCATGGGATCAACTGCTAGTAATGTAGCTTGTCACATCATAAAATTTCAACGTATTATGTGAAATTCAGCAGTATTTTTCGTGACTCAGTTGCATAGTGATCAGAACATGCTGGCAACCATGGGGTGCTGTGTAGGGGTGAACGCAGTGTGGTGCCAACTGCACGTGCTGTGCGGTCACACACAGTTGAATAGAAGGCTCTGGGTATCCGAGGTTCCATATTCTCCTGGAAATTGGAACGTCAGATAGAGTGACTGATCCTCATAGTACTTCAACCTTCCCACGCATGCGTGCCTGCAAAGACAGGCATTTATTTTCTTTAAGCAGACACGTACATTTTCTTAATTAATTATTCAATGTGGACTTGTTGTGTTAGTGTTACTGTTACAATAAAAATACATAAACATAATTTTTGAAAAAATTATGTACATCGGTGTCATTATACATTTTATATGTAGCCCCAAACAGTTCCTTTTTACTCCATGAGAACCAGACAAGCCAAAAGTTTGGATACTCATGATTTAATTATAACACTGGTACCATCTGCATGGTAACTGTGCTTCTAGAATTATGTCCACTATCACATGCCTTTTCTCTAAGCAGGCTGATCTTTCAAGCATAGAATTTCTGGTTTGCACTAATCATATTCTTGTAGAAATTTGATCTTGATGGAGCAGGTTTTCTTAGCAAATCATTATTTCTTCTCTCCTTTCAAATCTATGACTTACATTTATCTTATATGTGTGTATAATCAGATATTCAGTATGAAGTTTAGAAGTGATATTCTCAATAAATATTAATCTCTATTTTTCTGTATCCAACCCCATGAAAAATTAAAGGAGTCCAAGAACTTACAAACAAAAGCTCAGTAAAAAAATACTCATTGTGAATGAGAGAGCAATAGCATCAGCAAAGTATGAAAACAATATAAAATTCAATATAACTGGTATGCAACTGTGATCACTCATGGTTCTTGTCATTTCCATATCAATATTAATCATTTTTAAACTGTTTTTTATATGGGTTTATTCAGTGCCTTTGCTTTTTATGAAGATTTTCAGTCACTCACAGAAAACTGTTAAAAAGCTGGATATAATTCCTTTAACTTAATTTTCCTGGGATTTCTCAGGTCACGTATTCACATCACAGTGCTGGTAATCACTAAAAATTCTGGGCCACCAGCCACAATCAGTCGTCTGCACCTTTACCAGGTTTTCTGCAAGAGCCAGGAGGCAAACAGTAGAATACACCCACCTCCCATTTACCTATAGCCCAAACCTCTACTCCACCTATCTGCATAGATAAATCAATACTGGATACTTTCAGAAGAGCGTTTGAGGATGTGAGAATAAAGATTGATATTTTGGCTAATTCCACATCCTCTATTTCTTTGAGAAAAACAGTCTTAATAGGAGAACTGTATCTAGTGCTTAAAATCATATTTTTTTCTTAAATTTCAGCAGGGTGTTAGGATAAATGTGGGAATAAAAGCTGTGAAATACACACACACACACACACAAATGTATGGTGTTGTTGGTTTTTTTCTGATGATATCATTAAAGAATGGGGAAGAATTAGCCAAGCCTGTGCATAATTGATTATCGCTCATTCCTGCTAGCTTTTCTCAGTGAACTGAATTGTGTCCCAAATTCATATGTTGAAGCCCTAAGCCTCTATGCTGTAGCTTTGGTAAATATGACCATAGGGAGGTAATTAGGTTTAAATTACATAATGAGTATGACATTCCCAGGATAAAAGCAATCCTCTCAACAAGAAGATTTATCAGAGAGCTTCCTTCTCCTACCCTGGAACAACATAACAAGAAAGATGCCATCAGTAAACTGGGAAGAGAGAGCTCACCAGAAATCGCAATGCTGGCATCCTAATCTCAGACCTAGACCCTCAGAATTGTGAGGAAATGAATCTGTGTCATTTAAATCACTTAGGCAGTAATTTTTAAAGCTTTTTTGGAAGACTAGTGTTTCTCTATATTTAATGAAGTGAGAGATTAGACTGACTTTTTTAATCTTCGTAACCCTGAGCAAAGACAATGCCTCGCAAAAAATATGTACTCAACAAACAGTTGACAGTTGAATAAATATGGATTTTAGAGCAGAAAGACAAAACCTGTCTCACTTCTCAAGTAGTCAGAAACTTAATGTGGATAATATTTATAGTAATAATACTGATTAATAATATTTATGGTAATAATATTTATAGTAATGGTACTGATTTGTAAAAAAAAACACCTTTAACTTATTGATGAGTCCAGTCGTAGCAGTAAGAATCTGACTAAGGATTAAGACTTTGGCCATCTCCCGATCTCTCCATAGATTAGAAAGAACACTAACGTGTTAGAATTCCTGGTAAATATAATCCGTCTTTAAGGATTAAAGTGTAAAACAAAAGGAAATAATTAAGTTGCTTACATTCAAATAGGTCAAACAATCTCTATTTGCCTACAGACGTGGAGTTAGAAACCCCTATGAAAAGCACCTGTTCTTACAAAGCAGCGTAATGACAGAGTTTACCTGGCTCCTTCTATTACCTGAATAAAAATCCCTTGTAACAGTTTCTTACCTATTGCTTCATTTCTAGGTTCTATCTCATGTCCCAGAATGTTCGCATTTATCAGTAGCGAGTTATTTTTTTAATCCAGGCTTTTCCGCTAGCTGATACCGGTTCTGTGCTTTATTGCTCATGGACTAATCTCAGTTCACTCTCACATATCAGGCACCTGCTTATCCTGGAGGGTTCAGTGTTCATTACTGTGGTTTGCAATCTATTACCTGGACTTGTGGTTTTTAGGGATACTCACTTGTCTTTGCTTTGGAGCTATGGATTGAAATATAATTCAAACTAGGATGAAAAAATAAATCAAAATAAAAACTCTTTAGCCTGTTATTAAAGAAGCCTGTTACAGCCTCTTTAGCTTGTTACTGATTCCTGGATAAAAACAGAGATGATGCATATATTCAGGAAATGCTAAGATGGGGAGAAAGGATTTTCAGGTAGAAAAAGTATGATAGATTTTCTTGATGGGCTTTGTGTATTTTGTTTGATTTTGTAGTCGTGAAATGTATAGTACAGCATTTTTCATCTCCCACAAGGCCAGTTTCTGCAAGACAACTTACTACCCTGGCAGTAGGAAAAGTTAATTATGGATGACCAGTCCATAAAGGTAGCATCAAAGCTATTTACAGGCATTGGTAGAAATAATGCAATGAAGGAACATATGTAAAGACATGACAATATAAATATTTTGTTGGCAAGAGAATGAAGAAGTGCACAGGATGTGTTCAATTCCAGTGGTAAATGGGCCAGTGTATCTTGAGGTTTAAGAAATCAGAGCAGATGAAGAAAGTATTGAAATGCAGAAGATTCCACTGAGATGAAGGGCAACTGGAATTGACCAAGGACAGCCAAGTAAAGAGAACATTTTTAGGAAGCATGACAGGATTGAGCCAAAGTGTCATGAACTTACTGCCGTGAATTTAATGACACACATCTCTAAATAATTGTGTAAATATAGCAGACACCAGGATTGTGATTAAAGCAAGGAAGCAGCTGGAGTTTTCACTGGTTATATGCAGAGGGCATCTGCCAAGAGTTGAGAATATTAACATTGCATTTGAGGTAAGACATCGTGGAATACAGGCTGGAGAGTAAGAAAGGAAAACCGGAAGATGATGGTCCTTTCTGTGCTTGGTTCTGTCTAAATTTTTGCCATAAACTTAAAGTTATTTCTGGTTATATTTCTAATTATTTCCTGAAACCCGCTCTTATTGGCTCATATTCCTAGAGTTTTTCAGCTGTATGCTAATACAACTCTGCTAATATATCTATAATGAGCACAAAAGACATTTTAGATGACACATCAACTTCTCATAGTTTTAATGTTAGAAATATTTTATAAAATACACATCTGACATATGCACAATAAGTCCAGTATAAGAATATGATGGCAGTAAAGTATTAACTGGTAGCAGAAAAACTCATTTTAAAACTTCTACCTTCTGCTGTGATGATCTAGTCAATAGCTACTTCTACTTGAGTTCTTGAAAAGAAATACTTTTATTAGCCTCAGTGGCAAGAAAAATACATTCCCCAAACCTGGATTATTTGGTATTAAATCAGTTAACTCTAAAATATAAACATTATTTCTATATTTTTAGGACTTTCTATAGTTTTTCTGGTATTAAAACTTGAAATAATTTTTGAGGAATATTGAATGTATGCTTCCAGAAAGTTAAACTACACTGGAGAGGCAACTTTCCTATGTGCCTTAACATAAGTAAACTTCAGGAAAGGGCTATTTTAATTCTAGAAAAAGGTCAAATATGCAATAAGCAGGTTAAATATCCATTAATTATAATCTTTAACTGGTAATAAAAATTGCTTTGAGTCCAACTAGTGTTTTATATAATGTTAATTCTATATGAACAAATCAAAATAAATATTCCATCATGTAAAATGTGTGTACCAAAAGCTGTATTTTTCCAAAGAAAGGAAAATTAGCCTTCAGAATTACTTTTTTCTTTTTGCTGGAATTATAATTTCATAATGGAGAGCAAATGAATGGGAAGACTAATACTTTCACCATAAAAATCAACCTCTGGAATTTTGTTCACACCAGGTTATCAAGTCAAGTGCTATGTCCTGAAAATTTTATGACTGTTAATAAAACCTAAGCCTGTAGTTAGTCTGTAGTACCATGATAAACCTGATTAAATTTTATGCTTCAAAGTAAAAATTGAGTTTTCAAGGAAGAAAAAGTTCTTTTCTATTAACAGAGTTTAGTGTTAAGTCTTTATTTTTTCAACTCCTGGGAATATTATATTATTTTAAGAAACCTGAATAGATCATAATAGATGAAAGAAAAGTAAACTGATCCCAAATCTTTCATCACCTGGACCTGAGAACAAAAAGTCTTGAGTTTGCAACCTGTCTCTAGCAATTATTTATTGAATTACTTTGAGAAATTTATTCAGACTTTCTAAGACTTTTTTCTTTAAGATAATAATACAGACACTAATAGTAAATATATGATATGGTAACTGTGGAAATTAGATATTACAAGATTTAAAATACCTAGTACTGGGCATAGTAGGCAGGAACTATTCTGTGCATGTTAATCATAATTAGCAACATTTTTATAATTACTTTTGAAATATGTCATATATATTTTCTTATCATAAGGAAATAGCTACAAATCTAAAGATAATCAGCATCTTTAAAACAATATATTCAAGTCTGATTTACTTGTAGGGTTTTATTAATGAACTGGCAGACAGAAAATCAATTGCTTTTATTAGGCTTTTATCATTTGTAACAAATAAAATTATTACCTTATCCATCTGGAATGGTTTGATAGTATGTCTTGCAGTCTTCAATATTTTAAAATATTGGCATCAATTCAGTGAATAAATATTTAACAAATTGGACTCCACAACACAGACTAATTAAAAGCTAAATATTAGATTATTTAAATTACAGAAATTTTTAAAATGTTCCCTTTATAAAAGTAACTGAATTGCAGTTTTGTACCAACTGTTCCATTTAGTAATGATATAAATAAACATTTTTCATTATAAAAATTATTTCACATGCATATACCATGGTACCTTGGTTTACAAATTTAATTTGATTTACAATTTGGGGAAAGATGCCTGTGCTTGTGTTTTTATGAGGACGATGACAATGGTCATGTTTGTCACTAGCTGCTGTTTGTGAATGGAAGCAAAATTTCACCAGATGTTTTGGTTTGTAAACCAAAGAGTATGCAAAATTCATGAACCGAGGTACTGTAATAATTTTAATGATGTATAATGGTGAACAATCTAAAAGATCTAAAACTATCAATATTAATGCTACACAGGATCCTGCATGGGCTATTGCTTGCCTAATCTTCTAGGTTTACATCTCGTCTTTCTACAGAGACATTACTTTATCTCCAAGCTCAGAGCCTCCATCTGGCCTCCAACTTTAGTTTTGCTAATGCTATTTTTGCATAAGAAACCCACTACATTCATTTAGCTTTGTATTTTCCATTGCTCACTCTTTTTCTGTCATTTTTCAGGAATCAAATAAGTTGCATTTTCAGAGTTTATCTTTTTATGAATAGCATATCATTTCTATGCTCCTTTCCAGGCAATCTAGAAATTCACTTCTGCATTAATTAGAAATAAGCCAAACCTCCACTAGGTTATTTTTGTTGTTTTTTTGTAAGTCAGTCCCTCCCAGTGCTGCAAGATCTTTATGGAAGGACTATGCTTTACTAATTCCATTTTCCATGTCTGTACTTGGCTGGATAAGAACTTGATGAACAACTGTACTACGAATGGATGAATAAGAAGATAAATGGTGGAAAGCATTTTTGATCTTGAATTACATTAATATGAATTCAACAGTCTATAGAGCAATAGAAATTCTTCAAATAAAGTATATATTATTGCTTGGAAAGAAGTATCTCTGTAGCTATACTTCACATCTATACTTAATGTTTTAGAATGACACTTTAGAGTTTAATGCATGTTTATTCACTAAAAATGTTTTCTTTTAATAAAAGTAAAAGTAATTTAAGATACATGCTTTACTATATAAAAACATTATATTATTTACAAAACCCTTCAATGAAGATAATTTGAAACACAGTCTATATTCACAACAAATCAAAAACAATTACTTCAGTTTTCATTTCTGTTCTTATCTATCTGGAGATATAAATTTGTCATTACATTGTAGAAGCAACTTCACATTTTGCTTTTTAGATTTAACAGCATACATTGTACAAATTGATCATGTGACTTATAGTTATGTTATAATGATAGCTGTGTAACATTGGATTCAGCCATTGTTTTACAGTATACATAAAGTTTCAAAGGTTATTTTAGCACTTCATGGGGTTTTTTTTGCTGTCTTTGGTCTCATTACTTCATATTATTTTCAATATTGTACACGTTCTTTTGAAGTAACCCAGCACTGACTCATCCTAAACAGCAGTCAGGTCATCCGAAGGTTGAATATCTTTCTGTCTTAACCCTCCTATCTCTCCTTTTGCCTTACAACCTATTTTCATTAACTTTAAATGAAACCATCCAAATTTATTCCATTGAATGAATGAGAGGAAAAGAGAGAGCTATATCTAAATTTCAATATTAACCAGAAATTTGAATTTTGAAAAAATTTAGGTAATAGTTACCACTTGTCTTCCTTAAAAATACTTTCAGTAATTCAATAATCCTCAAACTGATGGCAGTACTTGAAAGCAGATGAAATGACTAAACTGAGCAAGATAAGAACATTCCGTCTCTCTGTCTCTCTCTGTCTCTGTCTCTCTCTCTGTCTCTCTGTCTCTGAGACAGAGTCTTGCTCTGCAATTCAGGATGGCCTTGAACACATATTGTAACCCAGGCTGAACACAAACTCACAGCTATCTTCCTACTTCAGCCTCCTGACTGCTGGGATTACAGCCATGTGCCACCATGCCTGGCACAGAAAATTCTCATAATGAATTTAATGTAAAATCTGAAAAAGAAGATAAGCCAACTGATTAATTAAAACAGGAGTCTAAAATCATTAATAATGCAAAGAAGGCATAAAATATACATAAACAAGGGCAAACATAAATTACATAATAAGCAAAATGCAAGAATATTGCTGGGTGAATTGACTGTTAATAGACTAAAAACAGTGACTCTTTATTCAAAAGGCAGTTCACTATGGGATGGGATTGTGCTTAAGGTAAATTGAATTGTGAGGACTAGGAATATAGCTCAGCTGGCCAGCACCTGCTTTGGAAAGCATCAGGTCTTGAGTTCAATTCCCAGTACAAAACCAACAAACACACAACAGGAAAAGAAAACCACAACAAATGGTATTGTAAGCCTCAACCATTTATGTGTTCTGGGGGAAGGTTACTGACTGCAGAGCATGGGCTGCGATGCCTACTTCCCCAAGCAGTTTTGACAACCATTTCAACCTTAAAAGGATCAACCGCTATGCTAAGGGCAGCAGCTAGAATAGGAAACTCAGCCCTGCACACGGTGCATGCACCTTGGGTGTTCTGTGCCTAGCATCAGTAGGAGATACAGAGCGCACTTTCTGTAGGATAACAGGACTGCCAAGTAGTATCCATTTGATAAATAAGGTTGTTAGATTGTTAGCATAACTGCTTACATAATCTTGCTTATTCCTAGTAGAAATGTTTCTGTCCCAAGACAAGGTGGAAGTTAAAAATTATCCAAGAATAAAACACACTTTTAACATTATACAGTCCAACACAAATCAACATTATATCACCTCATGTATAATATGGAAACCTTGCATATATATATATATATATATATATATATATATATATTTCACTCAATTTCTTTTTAAAGTGATATGTGTATATATATATATATATATATATATATATATATATATATATTCTATGTATGAAATCTGTGCACCTTACAAGGCAATACAATGATTTTACCTTAAAGAGCTTGCCTTGAAGAATCATATACATTTGAAAGAAATTAAGAAAAAGAGAAAAATATAAGCTTTTATATTCATACATATATTTATCATTTCTGATGTACTTCGTGTATTCTTAAATAATTGAATTCCTTTAGCTTCAGCTAATAGAGTACTTAGTGTCATTCTTTTTTTTTTTTTTTTTTTGGTACCGGGGATTGAACTCGTGACCTCACACTTGCCAGGCAGGTGCTTAAGCTACTGAGCTAAATCCCCAGCCCTTAGTGTCATTCTTAAAGTTATCAAGATAATTGTAGGCAGAGATGTGGTACTTCATATTGTAATATTTCAAATTACTATATATCTAGAGGAGGTGATTAATGGAAGCAAAAATCCACATTGTATCAGAAGGTCATAAGTTGTGGATAGGAACTGTTAGTACAATGTACTATAAAGAATAACTTTTTAATTGAGTCATTGATGCAACTCACAACCACGGTACTAATTACTGTTTGATTATCAATTTAATTTTTACAAAGGTACACTATATTTGAAAAGACTTTTGTAGGTGTCAGCCGTTTTGTTCCATCCAGACCCACTTACTCTTTTCTTCACTATGGAAGGTCTGACCTGCAGTGAAAGAGTCAGCTTTCACTCTGGCTTCCAGTTGGTTTGGGCTAAGAAGAAGCCTGGTGGGAGGTTGATGGAAGAAAGGAAAGTATATTTTCTCCTAATCTCCCCCTTTTGATTTGTGGCACCATGGCTGCAACTTTCAGCGATCCTTTCTCCAAGACCGCTCTGAGAGTCTTTCAGCGGAGGATGCAGCACACGTGGGTCTTTCCCTGAAGCTGCTTAAACTTTTGCAATTATTTCCTTCATTAAACTTTCCTGATTTATCCTAATTTGAGTATATGCCATATGTTTTCTGACATATGAAGAAAGAAAAATTAGAGAAATTCATTTTTCTGCACTTAGCTATGATATCTATTTTGCTTCTATGTGTTCTACATGCTTGAGACCATACTCATAAGAGAAATAAATCATGTTATCTTCCTGGTGTCAGACCCTGAAAGCGTAAATGAGCTCTAAACTGTACAATAGATATTGTGAAATGGGAAGAAATTATTCAAAAGGAAAAAGGATCTAGGATGGGTGAAAGAGGAAAGCACAGTAGGGAAAAGGGGAAAATGCAAGTCGGTTATACTACTATTGAGTCTTAATTTATTAAAAAGAAACGTTTGTGCTAATATCACTTGGAGAATGTTTTATGCCATTTCTTGTATCTTCAGCTACTACTATAAAGAAAACAGCATGTAATGCAACTATTGTTATTCTCTTACTTTGTTATCAAATTTTCTTTTTGCCATAAAATAAAAAATGATTAACAACACACCTACGTTATTATACTCCATCTATATGCTTTTATCTACTTAATACCTATCTATCTATCATCTATCTATCTATCTATCTATCTATCATCTATCTATCTATCTATCTATCATCTATCTATAATCCGTCATACCTAGGATGCCTTCTGAATATTTGTTTAAAAGTATCTTGAGCCTTTCTTTTTTTTATTTCCTATTTTCTTTTTTTTAATTCCCTATCTTCAAAGGCAATGAATGAAAAACTCTCTTAAGATTAAAAACTGTAGCCTCAAAACATTCAGAGTTTGTATCATAATAGGAACACTGTAAATATTTAAGTGTGTGAATAATAAATGTAAGTGTGTTAGCATGTAAATAAATGACGAGTTTCAACTCTTTGCAAGCAGTCGTTGCCTTCCATGTTTACAATATGTATTTATCTTCATCTTTCTCATTTACCATTGGTAATAGACAAGAAGCAAGAAACTTTAAAATAATCCAAAAGCCCTTATTATCTCATCTTTAGAAGTACTCTTAAGATAATTAATCTTGCCAGTAGAAGTTGGGACCCATTAAGCTGAAAGTCAATTAAACGAGATTATTAAGATATAAATTACTCACCAGAGACTTGGAAAAATTGAGTGGAAGGTTGTGAATCTGTTAGGCAAACATTTTAGGAAGAAATTCCAAGAACAAAGACCTTGATTCACCTCATAGGAGAAAGAGAAGTAAACAAGTGATAATGATTTCTCTTCTCTTTTGATTTATTTATGTGATTATTATGTTAGAGATGTCACATGTTTTTTAATTTGAAAACTTTTGCCATTATGAATTATTATTTTGTTTGTTAACATGCCAGTATCAAATAAATCTACCTTAAATTTATCATTTGTATGTGTGCTTTCTTTAATTTTGTTCCATTTTTTGTGATTTCTTCTAGTTCTCTTATCAGAAGTATATTGCCTTGATAAAATATTTGCATTATTTACTCTTGGATTTCTGTATAACTAGTAGGTGTTATATACTGATTTAAGCCCTGGAAGATATAAGAGTATGCGTACTCTCCTGGTACTGTACTGTGGTAGTTGAAAAAATATTTCATCCCATATTGTAATTAAATAGTGAAACAATGTTTATTGAATCTAGGTTTTCTTGAGTTAAAACAGATAATAATTGATGAAATAAAAAAACATGAAGTTATTCCTTTCCTACACCATCCACATCTAATTTATCAACTCGATTCATTATATCACCAAACTATCCTAAAATGTGTTATTTTCTCATTTTCAACTATACTGGAAAAGCTAAGATCATATTTTTGTGAACTTCTGAAATAATCTAACTTCCCTCACTGTTAGTACAGTGTACTATAAAGAATAACTTTTTAATTGAGACATTGATGCAACTCACAACCACGGTACTAATTACTGTTTGATTATCTATTTAATTTTTACAAAGGTACACTGTATTTGAAAAGACTTTGGTAGGTGTCAGGCATTCTGTTCCATCCCGACCCACTTACTCTCTTCTTCACTACGGAAGGTCTGAGCTGCAGTGAAACAGTCAGCTTTCATTCTGGCTTCCAGTTGATTTGGGCTAAGAAAAAGCCTGGTAGGAGGGTTTTTTTTGTCTTGGTACAATCCATTCTCTGATATAAATAAGATTGATCATGCTGTTCTTCCATTTAAAGTGTTATGTCATTACTGTCAAATATTTGATGCCTCTCTGCTGTGGTTTGAGTGTGTCTCCTAAAGGTTCATAGGATGAACCCAGCTTCCCACTGCGGCTATCCTGAGTGCTGGCAGGGTATTTAAGAGGTAAGGCTTAGTGTGGGTCACAAGATAGCCCCTTCTTGCTTTCACTGGCTTCCTGGATTATCATATGAGCCCTCCATGAGGTATTCCCAACAAAGTACCATCTTTCATGCTGTGATTACAGCCATGGGAGCCCTCACCATCATGCTATTTGGATTTTCAGTTTATGAACTAAATAAGCCTATTTTCTTTATAAATTACCCAGCCTTGGATATTTTGTTATAGTGACAAAAAACATCTGATGAACCTTGTATAGTAAAAGTATACTTCATGAACTAATAATGCCTGGAGCCTTATTGCTGTGGCCAATGAATTGTGAGCTAATAACATGCAGGTAGAAGGAATGTGGGCTTTTCTGTGCAAAGATTTATAAAGTAACTCAAAAACACCTCTCAGTGTTCCATTAATTGTTATGATAGCACATGTGTTCATTTATTGGGCAGAAGTTAAGATATCTGCAAGATGAAAACTAAAAGGAAGTATAGAATAATGTAGTTTTAATTTCTAGTGTCTAAATTATGGAAGGGAATATTGCAAGCCCATTAGAATGATATGGACAAGCTATTTTTCATAGTCACCGAGAAAAAGCAGGTAACATGGAGGAATACTGATTTGTAGAGCTGCACAACTTTGGGATGATTCATGAGGTAAAATAAAATGGCAGTAAGAATGTTTTCACACTTTAAATTCTATGTTAGTACTGTCAATAAATTGTTCATTGTTTCACTTGAAGCCATCACTTATCTCTCAGGGTAAGACATAAGACTAAACTAAATTTAGAACCACCTTATACATTATTACTTATATCCTAATGATATGACTGATATAGTTTCTCTTAATTTTATTCACATCTTTTTAAGAGTTAAATAAACACTTGAGATTGAAAATGCAGTAGCAATTATTTGCCAGAGCAGAATAACTGCTCAAGTTGGGCAGAATGGAACAAGTTAGATTCTCTAGATGATTTGTGCCCTCTGAATTGTTTTGGATTGCACTTTAACTGGAAGGAATTTCCAACAGAAACTATGCTAGTAAAACAAATTGAGTGTAAATGGTATTGCACCATTTTATTTTATTTCCAGTGCTATATTACTATAATAAAATTATATTTGATAATGCTTTATCTTTTCTATGGAAAGACTATTGTATAAATACCAACTATTTAGAGTGACTTAACTATAACAAATTCATACTGGTTACCATTTTTTATAGAATTAGGAAAGAAAGACATTATGGTTAGGCTACTTTGAAAATAGAATCAGCTAAGGGAAAACAAGACACACAAAGTAAGAACTTATTAACATTTCCTATTTTAATAAAATCTTACTCCTAGAGAAAATTTTACATAAATTGAAAATATGACTGAATTATCACATATATTCTGCAATTGCCTTTATGATTCGTACAATAATTTTTGTAAATTATATTTATTTTATTATGGGCACTAAATAGTACAGTTGAGTAGATCTTTGGATATGACTTTTATGAAAACAAAGTACACATATTGTTACTGAAACTGGCCATGATTCCAATCATTAAGCCACACAAAAAGATTTTGAGTCTGCTATATAAATTTGCAGTGAGGACAGTGACTTACTTTTAAATTTTAGCATCAACATAAGAACTAACTTTACATGTAGTCTTTTTTTTCTAATTCCTGTTGGGGAAACACAACTCAAATGTGGACTACCCTTGCTTCCAGGAGTGAAATAATACAAAAGTGAGATACAGTGTGGTTTCTAAAGTTGTTCCTCAGTTGGAAAACTGAGTGTATTCCTTGCATTTGCAAACTCATGACCTCGACATACTTCCTATCTCAAAACTGTTGTGTGACCGATGAAAGAATGTAGAACTACTTTATCTAAATGAGTATTTGTAAAAACACGTCTTTTCAGGCCTGACTTGATAGCGAAGACAATTTATTTAAGCAAGATGATACTTGTGGTATTAAAATAATCTGTATAATTGTGCAGACATTACACAAAGGTAAGTTACAATGTTGCATATCAAATTAGGGAAAATGGCACTGAGGACTCTGAAAGAAACAAAGGTATAGCAATATTCTTTCCTAGATTCCAACCACTTTAAGTCTCGAAACTTTATAACACATACACAAGCACATAACTACAGCAATTTTTCCCAGTCAGGAAGATCATTTCAGCTACAGAACAGATTATGACATTTAATATAAGAACACTAACGCTATTAAACCTTGTGGAATTTGTATTACTGGGAAATGATGTGGAAAAATAAAATTAAGTTTAAATTAAAACCCAACTCAAGCCCTTTCATAATTTGGAGGAGAAATCTGTTACACTATGAGGATGGTATTTGCTTTTTTTTTTTTAGCTTCTTTCAATGTATAACATATAAAAACATGAACAATAATATGAAAAATGAACCAGCCAATAGAAAACATCAGAACAAACCAAGAATCTAGCAACCAGGGGATTTTCTATACTCATGTACATATTCATGTATAGGATTTTCTATATTCATGTACTGTAAATCAACAGATTAATGTTGTGCATGGGATGAGTCTCAGGAATATCTTAAGCAATATAAAATAGATACAAAACTATATATTTTATTATTTTATTTAAATAAAATTGAAATGAAGCCCAAACTAGGGACAGAAGTTATATATGTGTTTTTATTGGGCTATGACTGAGAATTGACTGTTATACACAAAGGAAACCTGAGAGATCAGTGATAGTACTCTAAAATCGTGGTGATATTTGCATAGCTACATAAATTTACTAAAACTTATTGAACTGCACTCTTAATATGGACTATCTTATATAATACTAAACTATATATTATAATACTAAACTAGAGCTTGTAAGTAAACAAGTGGTCAAAATATGTGCTGTAGTTAATCTAAGCAGTACGCCAACAAAGCAGAGGTAGTTTATCTCTGGCATGATGCTTGTGAACTCCAGGAAAGAAGCTGGATCCACTATAATGTGTTTCCCTATCTAAGAATAATCTATGCAGAACGTTGAACACAAATCTAAGACGAGGAAAAAATTTACACACAAAAGAACAATATAAATTTTATAGTCAATACTATTCACAAACAATGGCTTTCTCATCTCTCCTAAACAACTACTGGTAATTACTTTTACATCAAATAACTACTAATCTGAAATACTGGGCAAAATATACTAACTGCAAATGAAATATATTGGCAAAGAAAAATAAACGTAAGAATGAGTACATGTCAATTATTTATAGAAACAAAACAGAGGTTTAGCCCTGGTAAACTCAAGCCATGTAAAAAATCAATCAACAGAACAAAAGTTGACAGTCTATAGAAAGACTTCCTAGGTTAAGGAAGATTAAGTTGTCAGCTACATTCCCACAGAGGAAAATAAATCTAAACTCATAAGAACAAGCTTACATGCAATTGGAAGCTACTATAAAATGAAAACATGCATGAAAAAACTTGGAGGAGTCTACTATTGGAAATGAAATGCTACAAGTAAATGTTTGGTTGTGACTTTGTGATACACTGTGCTGCCTAATCAAGGGTAACTCATGGGGAAGCAAACAGGATTACTGGAGTGAGGTCAGAGAACACATTTGGAAGCTTAAAATGAGAAAGCAATAAGGGAAATTCTGGAAAGGAGAAAGTCATAGAAAGAACAGGTCTCAAATCTGCACCTAAAAATTATCTACCCCTATGTTTTTCTACTAATCTATAAGTGCTTGGAGAAATACAGGTGATCAGGTGAAATGTAGCAGTTACAAGTTTAAAAACTGAGTAGAAATTTCAACTGTAGTTTAACACAGAATAGAGGAAGAGTTTTAGCTACAAATGTAAGGTCACAGTTCAACTGTGAAAAAAATGATTCAAAAGTTTATAGATTTAACTATAATGTTGTTTTTATCATCAAAATGGAAAAATTAAAAAATAGACATTTAAAGTGTAAATCCAAAGAGAAATTAATATTTTTATATATTTGTATATTATCACAAGATGACTGTGAATATAGAATTTTGTATATTCTTTCTGAAGGTTCAGTACACTAAAGACTTGAAAAATACTTTTGCCATTCAATGCAATAATTAAATTTTCAGAAGTCTCTTAAATAAAGTAAAAATGGAGGAGCTGCGAAGATGGTGCATCAGTGAGAAGCAAAATAAAGACCCTCTCTGACAGAAACTGCTCAGATGCTGGAGTAAAACATCCTGGAGAAGACCAGACAGAAGGAGAAAGATCCTCTCGACCCAGGAAGCAATTAAAGGGGGAAAAAAAAGAAAAGAAAATCGTGGACGGAAGACTATACCAGACCTGCTTTCACCAGAGCCAGTCCCATTGTGTACGAAATGCCATTGGTATACAAAGACGCATGGCTGCAGTGAAGTTGGGGGTTGACGAGTCTAAGAGCCTTGGTGGGAGGACGTGGTGGTGGAGGGGAGCACTGTAACAGAGAACAGCACTGGGTTTGGAGATCTGTACTGGCTCACGGTGTGTGAGGTAAATAAGTACCCCCGTGGGAGTGGGCGATTGGCCAGGTGACATTTTGGAGCTGGGTAAGATAAGCCCAGAACCAGAACGGTAACAGCTTCAGGCAGCCACTGCCAGTGCCCAGCAGATTGGTGAAAATTGCCTGGACTGAATCCCACCCCTGTGTGTGATCCATAGCTTAGGACGAGGTCTCTCTGACACTATACCTAACCAGCCCCATCTGTGCAGCACAAATTAATGTGGTGAAGACTCCCAGTGGCTAACCAGCTCAGGAGGGAGGGACCAACCTGCCCTGCCCCTGCTTGTACTTCAGGGGTCAACAGCAAACTGGGGAGGGCAGCAGTTTTTAGCCAGCATGTTTCAGAGTGATCGTAGCCAATACCGGAAGTGCTGGGGAGCCCCATTAACCACTCATCTGGGAAAAAACCAGAAACATGACAAGAGAGAGAAAACAAAAGGAAGTCCCCAACCCCCAACCCAAATAATACTGGTCCAGGAGAGGTAAACACAGAAGAGATGGGGGTTGCACTGCTATGGTGTCTGACAAAACAGCATCTGACATAAAGAATTATCTTCATGACATCATAAAAGAACTAAAAACATAAATTCTAATACAAGTAAAGTAAGATATAAGAAAAATAATAAAAGAAATGCTAAGTACCCATCAAGAAGACACTAATGGAAGAATGGAGGGGCATAGAAAAAGGAGAGAAACCTTCAATGAAGAATATAAAAATAATCTAGAATACATGAAGCATATTCAAAGAGAGTACTAGGAAATTAAAAATTCCACTGAAAGCTGGCAAAATTGATTGAAAGAAACTAAAGATAGACTAGCAAATCTTGAAGACAGGTTTGCAATGTGTGATCATGAAAGGAAAGATCTCTTAAAAATAACAAGGAACCAGGAAGTAACAATGCAAAGGTTAGAAGATGACAAAAGGATCTACAACTTAAGAATAAAAAATGTGAGTGAAGAAGCAGGGATAAATGCAAATGAAATACAAAGGCTATTTACAGAAATAATTAAAGAAAACTTCCCAAGCATAGGAAAAGGAAGCAATGTCCAGATATATGAGGCATAGAGAACTCCAACCAGCTATAACCAAAATAGGTCTACACACAGACATGTAATAATCAAGATCCCAGAAATTCAACACAAAAGCAGAATATTAAAAGCTGTCAGAAAAAAAAAAAAACAGATCACCTATAAAGAAAAACCCATCAAAATCTTGAAAGACTTTTCAACACAAACCATCAAGTCAAGAAGACTTTGGAGGTATTCCAAGCCCTGATAGAAAACAACATCCATCTCAGATTGATGTACCTTGTAAAACTATCTCTCAAAATTAATGAAGAAACAAGATATTTCCATGACAAAGAGGAACTGGAGGAGTTCATGACCAGCAATTCAACCCTACAAAAAATACTGAAGGACATTCTAGAGAGAGAGAAAAAAGACCATTGTTTCAGTTACAGCAAAAGAGGAGGCCTCACTGCATGGGGCGAACAGTAGAATGAAGGGGAAAAGTAGACAACCAGTGGCAGAGAAATGGCATGGCAGAGATGAGGCAGAGAAGGTTGGTCACAACCACTAACATGGATGGCCTTGATACACTAATAAAAAGAAACACAGGCAGAGTGGGTCAGGAGACAGGGTCCAGCAAGATGCTCTATATAAGAAATATATCACTAGTTGATAAATTACATATTGTTATCTCGGATGTAGTTGTTCAAGTTACAAAATTAACAGATACAAGTAGACATTCAAATAGTGAGACTATTGTTGCTATCTTTTTCCTTTTGCTTTTTTTTCTCTTTAAATAAAATTTTAAAAAAATGCATAATTGCTATTGTAAAAAAGAGAGGAAATAGGAAGTGCTGTCAAAGATATAACTGCATGAATATTTAAGTGTATAGGATTGATAACCATACTTCTAAGTTCTTGTTGGATTGTTGAGCAGATCTGTTTGCAGTCTCACTGCTTGAATGTCTACTGTGTATGCTCTAATTTTGTAACTTGAACAACTATTTTTAAAGAGACAATATGTAATTTATCAACCCGTGATCTCTTCTTTTCCTTTTTTTCTGAAATTCTGTAATATTTCTACCTTTTTTCTGTTTTTTTTTCTCTTTAAATAAAAAAAAAACATTGCTCTATGTGATAGGGAACCAGAAAAAAGTGAGGTATCTCGCCTATCAGCTGCAGATAGGTTGCAAAGATGTAACACTTTTATACAATGGAGAACTATTCAGCTATAAGGAAGGAAATCCTTGAGGCTCTTCTAAGTAAATGGATACAACTTGAGACCAAGCTGGGGGTAAAAAGACTCAGAACCACTTAGGTAAATATCGGAGTGCCTCCCTAGTGTAAAAACTAAAAGAGTTAGCGGGATACAGAATGTACAATGTGCCCTGGGAAAGTGAAGGGGGAGGAATTGTCTAAGTAGGGAAGGCAGAGGACATTGGTAATCTTGTATCGTGATTTGAAGCCCATATTGCTTTCATTGCTGTATTTAGTTTGGTTATATTCTGTACCAGTTTGTCTTACTTGTACTAGATTTGAGGGCATAGATAGCTATTTCAAAGATTGCAGACTGTGGTAAATATTTTTAATTTCTTATTAACTTAATCTGAAACCCTGCGTTGCTCTTACTGCCTTGTTTTGACTTATTTTATTTGAATCTGTTATGTTTCATAGTATCAAGTAGGAGGGTATAGGCAACTCTGAAGTTAGTAAGATTCACCATGATACCCATTCTGATTTGACTATTACCATCTTTTGAAGTCCTATAATGTCTCCAATGTTTTGTTTTTTATTGATTTTGTTCTGTACTGCTATGTTCAATTTTATTGTACCTGATGCTATGGGCAGTTCTATTAAAGACAACAAGAGACATCATGGTAACCATTGTAGATCACCTTGTATTGTGGTTTTAAGTTATGTACTGTGTCCATCGTTTTGTTTTGAATGACCCCATTTTTTTTTCTCATTTTGTTTTATTCTTTTCAAAATAAAAAAGAAACTAAAGATGGGCTAAACATGTGTAATTTTATAATTTGTAGGTGTATTTACAAGTTACACAAAAATTCACTTATCCTAATAAGTGAATCCCTGAGACATTTAATAAATAATGTAATATGCAGATATAATAAGTCATTTTTCAATATGAAGGACTGGACATGTACAAATGAAGTTAAAAAGTATTAACTGTATATATATATATATATATTTATATTATGTTTATATAAAATTTAATGTTTCAGTGGACATTAAAAAATCTAAATAATGCAATTTTTTGGTTAATATATTTAATAATTCTTTTAGGCTTCCACATTTTTGATGTTTTCTAAATTTTGTTTGTTTAAAATGAATATAAACTTGATTCTATTGTTTTCTATATTTATACTTAATAGAAATAGTATGTGTGATTACATTATTCAATTTTATAAAGTAGATCAAGTTTTGTTTTGTTTTTGAAACACTTTTTCTTTAAGTTTATAATCATGCATATTTCTTTAAATAATATTAATTTTAAAATGATCATAATTTCATTAATTCATTTAAAATCATTATTATTGTTGTAGGTATAGTGTTTCAAGTGCTTAAATCTACTTTGAAACATTGAAAGTGTTTTGATTCTATGAAATCTAACCTTTTGCTTTTTTTAAGGTTCGTGTGATTATTAGAGGATTGATTTCTAACAAAAGTGTAACCCATTCATGATTCAAGCAAATTAAGTCTTTTAATTAACTTTTAACAAGGGTGATTTTACATTTTTATTTTATGACTATATAAAAGTATACAAAACAAAAGATTTTGTTGAAAATAACATTTTACCCAGGATAACTACGTTTGATTGACCTGACTGTACACATTTTAGTACATGGGAACAATGCCTTCATATTTATTGGTTTTCATTTCATTAAATATTTTATTCTAAATTCTTAAACATTAAGTAGACTCCAATTTAGTGACCGATATGGGTTGACTTGTGTCCTTGCCAAATTCATATGCTCAAGTCCTAACCCAAGGAACCTCAAACTGTGAAACTGTGAATGTGTGAGGAATCAAGATCCTTAAGCAAGTAATGAAGATTAAACGTGGCCCTTAAATTTAGACCTAAGGAATTTTCACACTTGTAAGAGGAGGTTAAGACACAAGCACAGCCAGGGAACACACAAATAAGGAAAGTAAAAATAGTCATCTAATTGCCACAGAGAGAGGACTCAAAAGACCCCACGGTCATTTTGATATGGGATGTCCAGGCCAGAATGTTAGAAAGTAAATTTTTATTCTTTAAGCTACACTGTCCACAATTCTTTGTTATGGATGTTCTAACAAACTAACATAATGACTATTTAAATAAAGATATTAATTTGTTTCTATATTCTTGTTCTAGTCTCTATTAAGCAGGCAGAGACTAGAAAAAATAATTAAAATTAGTTATATTTCAATATTAACATACAAATTAGTCATATTTAAATATTAACATAGAGTAAAAATGAAGCTGTAATATACAAGAGGAAAATTACAACAATGTATAGATGTTGTTTGGATCAATGTGAGTCAGATAACATAATTAGGAAGCAGTAGAATTTGTTACTTGTAATTAGTTTTCACTTACTATATGTGACCTTTGGCAAGTGATTTACTTTCCTGTCATGTTTTCCTAGGATTACTGATAAGAACTTTCCTTATTATTTATTGGAGATATTTATGTAAAGCACCATTCAGGGTGCTATAATACAGTTTTAGTTAAAAAGTACCAAGCATTTGTCATTTATTAATTTTATAAAGGAAAAGACATTGGCAATTATTAGGTTGTTTTTTCCCCAGTATATTTTACTCAATCTTCTGATACACTATACATGAAAATTCATTTTCACTTTTTCATAATTTATCCTAGTTATTAACCTTTGAGGAGATGAAACATGTTCCTATTATGTTCCTTTTCAAAGACAGATTGTTAATCTTTTTCGTTTGCTTGTTTTCAGTGTGAAATTAGATTACTCTCAGATACAATTTGTTAATTACTATAATTCAATAGTACCAATCTCACGACTACCTTCGAAGGTCAATTAAACAGACATATTCCACTGAGACTAATATTTAACAAGGAAGTAAACCAATAGAAGAGACTAAAATCACACCAGTAAAAGTTGAAAGAACATATTATTAACATTATATCCAAATATTACCTTTTTCTTAATGCTTTTGCTTATAAATATAGGGATTTTAATGAGTTCAATTCAAAATGTTAAGTTAGCTATACGGTTCTGCATTGAAGTTCAAGTTTATTTTTAAAAAGTAAAAATAAACATTGTTTCTTTTACAACTGTAGGATCTAAGTGTTTATAAACTACTAACTTTATAGTTATTGTGTCCTTCTAAGAATTTAGGTCATTTGGGAAGATAGACAAAAAATGAGGCATACATAGAAATTTTACAATCCCGTCATTAATTTTTACAATAAACATGCTAATAACAACAATAAGGACATAATCACAACCTTTTAAATAGGATAATAATATTTAAAGATTCGGTCATACAATGAAAGTTTGTCTTAGAATTCAGTGAGATTGTAAAATCAGCAGTTACTAGAAAATTCTGGAATTTTTAAAATTCTAGTTTTTCAGTTTTTTATGACTATAACTGTGGGATAAATAATAATTATATTTACCTTACAGGACTGGTAAGATACATCCAGATCGTGTTGCATTGACCTTTGAACCCACTCATCCTTCCCTTCTTTATTCTAGATACGCTTTTCCTCTCTCGTATGCTCCTGTCATGTCTCTTTTACCGAAAAATTTAATTCTATTCCTATACTTGGGAAATTTTCTTCTATGATTTTATTGGATAAATTTTCATACCTTTTATGTCATCTGATCTTTTTGTTACTCCTAATATTCTCAGACTTTTTAAGTCATCTCACAACCACAGTCATAATACTGCATTATTTTTAGGGTACTACTGAGTACAAGCCCAACTACAACAACTTTGTCTTCTAGTTATGACACTTTTCTCACATTTCCACTGCCTATATATTCAGTAGTATTTTTATATCCATGATTTCTGCCTGATTACTTTTCATTATATGTTTTATTCTTTACTAAAATTTTATTTTTATCATGTATGATTGAATTAAAACACTTTCGTAGTTTTTAAGCTCATGAAATATTTTATCATTCAGAGCCCTAATTTGTTTATTGGTATCTGCTTTTGGCTCACTAAACATTTTATAGATTTATTTGGCTCTTCTTTGATGTCTTTAATCACTTTATGCATTTATTTTTGATCTCCTCTGCTTCAGTACTGAGATCAGCTTTTGGGGAAGTAAGATTTTTTTTGGAGACAGGCGTATTGCCTTGTTTTCTCTTTTTTCTGTTCTTTAGGTGCCTGTTAAGGATCAGTTAGGTTAGAAAAATTCTATAGCTGATATATGGATCTCTCTCATTAGTATGTGATTCTTTGCATTGTAATTCATTTTTGCTTATATTTAAAGAGTTACGCATAATTAACAATGTAGGATCACTCTCAGTATCTACATTGCAAAAATCAGATCACTCCTGATTACATCTGAAACCAAATCCCACACACACACACACACACACACACACACACAAAATTTAAAAATTTTTGAACTTAAAATATCCATAAAAACCATGGTATAGTAATGATCAGAGATAGAATAGTATACAGAGAACAAGGGAAGGAAAAAAGAAATAAGAGAATAGTTAAGAAAGAATAAAATAGAGAAGAAAGAGCTTCAGTAAGTCCCTGATTTATGAATGAGATTTATCCTGGGGGAACATTTTAAACTAGATTCACTTAATCCAATGAAGTGAGTGGTATACAACTTTGTCATAAATATGTGACACTAAATCCAAAAGTCCCAGATGTGAGGTCCATTCCTATCAGTACGAGTTTACAACCGGAATGTTCTTAAGGCAGGGACTTAAAGAATCTGGAGTGGAGAGCCAGTGGACAGTAGGTATGAGAGAATACCTTAGGACTCAAAAGGAGGGAGGTATAATTGAAGATTGAGGAAAACTGTGAGAAAGTTGAAAGTATTAACATGTTGTTAGAAAGCTTGTGTTTGAACCCTTTACACACAGATTTTAGTGAAGATTAACCTGACGTGACTATCAAAGGTATCATTTAAACTAAAACATTAATTAACGTGTATCCCTTTCACGTGTACAAACGCCTTACACACAGGTACAGATAATATAAGATTAAAGGAAAAGAAAAGCAAAGAAAGAGTAAGGAAGAAAAAAATCCACTCTTAAAAATATTGCAGTCAGAATACCAATTGACTCTGTCCCCTCTGTTCACAAATGGACACATTTTGACTTGTGTGGGTGTCTGGATGGACCGCCGATGCTGCCCTGCTCCTTCTGCTGGTAGTGCTCCCTCTGACTTCAGCTGTGCTCCTGTAAGGAATGGCTAGCCAGAGAGGTTAGCCAGAGAGGTTTTATTTCCCCACTGTCTCATGATAAAATACCTTCAGTTGCGTTAGGCAGGGGGAGAAGACAGTGTGGAGTACAGCTGGTCAAGTACCTAGTATTCTGCTGATTTTTGAATGGGCCTTTTTGATGTTTGATTATTTCCTCTAAGATAATCCCTATAGTTGCTTAGGTCCCCTCTTTCTGTACTGCTGTGGGGAAGTGTCACGCAAACCCCTCTGCCTAGACTGCTGCTCTTCTTCTCCACCATATCAAACTTTCTGTTTGGACTCCACAAAGCGTCATTATCCAGTGCATGAAATCACTGATTCTTCCATATCACTGTGTTAGTGAATTTCTCCTTATGGAGCACAATACTTTACAGACACAACTTACAGGAGAACAGGTCTAGTTTGACTAATGCAATAGAAGATTTAGTCCTTGTGTGGATGGTGGCATGGTGGAAGGGCCTTAGTGGAGGAAATCTGCTCATTGCATAGCATTTTGGAAACAAAGATCAAAGGGAACTGCTGAGGAGACACATCCTTCCAGGACGTACCATCACTGGCCTGCCTCTAATAATCAAGTCCCAGGTCCTGATAATACCTTTAGCTGTAAACTCATCAGTGAGATAATCCACTCATAACACTTCTGTGATCAAGTCCGCTTCTGGAAGTTCCACCTACGAGCATATGAGGCTCGTTTATAGTTAGCTATAAACGATGATGTACAGCAACTGCTGTATGGGTTTGGCAGAGTTCCTGTGTGGGCACCAAAGTGTGCGTTGTGGGCAGGATATCCCACGGGCACAAAACTTGCCCATGTTTAGGGGATTCCTGCTTTGGCACTACTTGGATATTTTTTACTTTTCCCCCGTATCACATGGGTGATAGCTGTAGTCTGTATCTCCAACTTAGGAGCTGTGGATTTCTCAGTGTCTACTTCCAGGTCCCTAACCAGGATCCTGATCTCTTTTTTTCACCTTCTAAAGAACCAGCAGTCCTAACTCAGTCACTGCCCTCACAGTGTTTCTCTGGCTTTCAGTTTCTTTAGAGTCTTGATCTGAAAATATATCTCACAGGGCTCCCTCCTTAAATTCAAGGAGTTAGGACAAGTGGACACTTGAAGGTGGGTCTAGTCCTGGTGCCCATCACAGCAGCCCAAGAGCTACTGAGGTACTAGGTTCCTTTCCAGAGGCCGTTATATCCTCTTGTATAATGCACGTTTGCCAGGTTTGAGGTGTAAGCAGTGGCGGGATCAAGAA
This sequence comes from Hydrochoerus hydrochaeris, assembly GCA_004027455.1. Taxonomy (NCBI): domain Eukaryota; kingdom Metazoa; phylum Chordata; class Mammalia; order Rodentia; family Hydrochaeridae; genus Hydrochoerus; species Hydrochoerus hydrochaeris. The sequence continues at coordinate 3,611 of PVLA01003291.1, read as the reverse complement.
TCAAACCAGGTTTCCCTCCTAAATAACCGATCATGGGTTTCATCTGGTGGGCTTCTCCTTTAGATTGCTTTTTTGTATGTGTCCTTGCTGTCTCCTGTTTTTAAGTAACAGGATTTCCCAGAGCATGTCTCTGGAGTTTCCTGATAGATAAATATCTCTTGGTTCTGTTTTCTAAACTGTAGAAGTAATACAAAGAGGAGTAGTTTTATGGGTTAAGAAAAGAAAAGAAGTTATGTACTGATTTGTGTGGAGCAAGACACTACTTTCTGAGTTTGCCTTCAAAGGCAACCTTATTATAGATTTTTTTTTTTGACACAGGGTCTTGCTATGCAGTTCAGACTGGCCTTGAGCTCACTTTGTAGCCCAGGCTGGTCTTGAACTCACAATGATCCTCCTGCCTCAGCCTCCAAGTGCTAGGATTACAGGCATGAGCCACCACACCCGGCTGGCAACCTTATTATAATGCAGCAAGTTTAGAGTTCATTATCTTTAAGACTTTTAGCCACTAAAAGTGAGAATTATATTGTGTAGCTTTCATGAGGTAAACCAAAACTAAACTTCATTTTACCATAAAGTTTTGTAGAAATGGTAGCAAGCAAATGCACACAAGGAAATTTTCTGCTAACCTGAAAGTCTGCGTAAGAGAAAAGAGAAAAAGAGGACACAAATTTAAGCAGTGTGTCATTTAATTGTCATTTAATTATTTTTAACTAATTAATTTTATAGATATAATTTAGATGAGCATAACAATCATAGTCATCTCAGGGAATTGGTACTGGTACGTGATATACCTTGACTGATCACTTTCCTCAATTCCCCTCCTTTCACTTCAACCCATAGTCCTCTGTATTTACAAAAGCTTTGTTTCCATTCTATCCTTCTATTCTCTTTTGTTTTCTTTTCATGTCCTTCCTTTCCTTCTCTTCCTTCCTAGTTCTCCTTCCCTTTGAACATTTTCTTTCTATTTCACAATAACTATTATACATTTTGGTCCTTGTTTGCATTTTAAGTTTCTTATGCCTGAGAGAAAATGTGATAATTACTCATGCATGTCCAGTTTACTTCCCTTAAGCGTATGGTTTCAAAGTGTATCAGTGTATCCATTTCCAAAGTGCCACTAGAAATGTTTCAAGTTTATCTTTTTATGGCTGAGTAGTACTCCATTGTAGTAAAACAAAACAACAACAACAGCAAAAAAACCCTTCTTCATCCCCTAATAAATTAATGGGTATTTTGGCTGTTTCCAAGTTTTAGCTACTACAAACTGTGATGGTATAAACATGGGTGTGCATAAATTGCTGTGGTATGGTGCTTTTAATTCTTTCAAGAAGATGTGAAGAAGGGAAATAGTTAAGTTAAATGGAAGCTCTATTCTTAGTTTTTTGAAAAATCTCTACATTGATTTGTTGGGAGCTATGGAGGCTGGAAACTGATCACATGTACAGGGCTGCAGGATGACCATCTCAGAAAGAAAGTGCCGGGGAAGACCACATGAAGAAGTTGCTTCAGCCCTGAAAAACACCAAACTCTTAAGCAATCCAAGAAATGGGTTGCTAGGCGTCAGGGTTGAAATTGGCATCATCCTTCTGAGTCTTGAAATAAATATGCTACACCGGTTGAGCCATCCCTGCTCTCCCATCAGGAGAATAAGGGCTACACCCATTTTGTCTCTTTGTTATTTTTGCATCCTCACACGGTCCTGCACCCCAAGAACCTCAAGAGCCACATGGGTCATGGCACTAATTCCAAAGTGGTTGCAACAGCTAACATTCTCAACAATAGCTTTGCCAGAATTTGTTATTGGCTGATTTCTTCATAATAGTCATTCTGTCTGGAGAGAGATGGAATCCCAGCATTGTTTTAAACTGCATCTCTCTAATGACCAGTGATGTCTAACAATTTGTCATATTTGTTTTTGACTGGAGAAATTTTAAAAATCATTTTAAAGAGAATTGAAGCAAACAAAATAAAATAGAATAGTGCCAATCAAAACAAGACAGTAAAAGTTATATAGGACTGCAAAGCATGTTAATAGGAAATCAACAATGGCTAACATAATATGCTTTGTTGTTTTTGAAATAGCTGCCCATCCAATATAATAAAATACAATAAAATCAAGCAAACAATAGAATAAAAAAAACCAAAACAAAACAAAACAAAGCAATGAAACCAATATGAACTTTAAAACAGGATGCTAGGGAATTAACAATGGCTATCACCTTCAAAACGAAATACTCCAGAGTTGCTATATTGCGCATTGCTATCCTCTAAATAGATTTGCAGATTATTGCCCTTATGCTTGCAAAGTCAATCAAACAACACAAGCATTAACTTTCCTTTTTACTTTAAAAGCTATCATCTCATCCCCTGTTTCTTATCGGGGACCTGGCCTAGTTCCTCAGTCTCCCAAATGAGTGTATGGCAAAGGCTTAAATAAATGAGATAAGTGATATGATTTTAGGGCTTCTGGAGGATCAAAAACCTCGACAGCCTTCAGGGAGTCTGCTGGCTGTGATTGGAAATGTCTCTGAATAGCCCAGGGGTTCGAGTGGTAAATGCAGAAAACTGAACAGACCTGGGGAGTGGTTCAAGGACTTGGCAAGTAACCAATTGTGTTAACAAGGAGAAGTATTTGAGGAGAAGATCTCCATGTTGCATTTCACTCCAGAGAGGAAATGCCATGGCTACAGTCTTTATTCAGTTAATCGGAGTTGGAGCCAGGCATTCTCAGCCTTTATCGTATCTTTCCCCAGCCATGAATATGCCCTGCACATAGCTGTTCAGTTTCCAGTTTCAGAGGCTCCCAACACGTCCCCCATTTTTTTAGTTGTTGCACAGGAGGGTGGGCAGTTGAAGCCTGGAGAAGCTGCATTAGGAGACCTCCCGCAGTTTAAATTCTGTACAGTGCAGCAATCTATAACAACGAGCAGTTACCAGCATAGCTAGCAACTGTCAGAAGGTGTTAGTGACTTGAGTTTCCTTTACAGTTAACATTTTACCATGGCTCTCCACGATCCCTTTGAAGACATACTTTTCTACAGGAGGTTCAAGACCAAGTTAAAATGAGATCTGTATTAAATACAATCAGTTTCTTATTATCTACCAAGGTCAGTTAGGTCTCCTCAGGAACTGCCTGGGAACCACGCACAGCACCTCTTGGCTCTACAGTCAGTGTCAGCCAGCAGGATGAGTCACGACCATTGCTTGACCAATTTGTTTTCCATGAAAGCTTGGGAGCTTTTTTCTCTTGGTGACTCTCCTTAGGCACACCATTCATCAAAGATCACTTTCCTTTGTGGTCTCATAATCTTCTTGATCAGAAGCCCAGGGACTCACTGAGTATTTATGGATGATGCAAGCAGAGGTTCTTTTATATCCTGGGTCCTCGCTGACCTTGAAGGGCTGAGGCCAGAATATTGGCTAACATCTTAGTCCATCTGCTCCTCTAAGTTTTGGTCTCCAAATCTCAGTTGCTGAAATTCCAGAAGAATAGATTGATAACAATACAGTGTATTAGAAGCAGTAAGCTTAACATTACTCTTAGCTAAACATGAAACACCTTAGAACATTAAATGAAACTTAGTTTTTATTATCCATGGATATTTTAACAT